>ML769645.1:17530-95680 GCA_009733575.1 Gymnopus androsaceus JB14
CAGCGGGTGAAGGAATGAATCAGTAAGAAATCCCTTTGGTTTTTTTTTTTCCAAAGAATTACATTTGGTGAAAGCACGAGGGTACCTGTTACGGATCCAATACTGAGAGACAACACCAAGCGTCATAAATTGTTCACTTGAGTTTAACCCCAACTTCACAGAACATTTTAGTATATCATGAACAAGCTGAATAGACATTAATTCGTACCACCGAGGAAACATGAGTACTGAGAACAATACTCGTGTTAAAGTCTTGAGGAAAATGTTACGGGGCCACTTGCGATGCAGCGCGTATTGAATCAAGGAGGAACAGTACCGATAGCAAGAGCAACAGGGACCATGAAGTAGGTTTTGCCTGGACTGAACATCTCCCGTCCAAGAGCACCCCAAGAGATGGCATTTGAGTTGAAACTTTTGCGCATTCTGAGGGGCTGCATCTACAAAAATGGCTTGCACAATGAGTGATGACACAATCCTGAGTTCACAGCAGCGTACCTTTGCCCTCATACACCGCAGTGACCACTCCAACCCTTCTTCCTATGCTTTCACAGCTTGCCTATAAACCTTCAATGAGGGATTTATCCACTTTGATTTATTATATTTGTCCTGTTGATGATGGTATTCATGTGAGAACTTGAGAGTCTGTTGTGGTAGCTGTAGCCCAGTAGGTCGAGAATAACCTGCTCAGAGTGAGGGATATACAGGCCAAAGAGTACTGAAAGCTGACACGCATGACATGGCAAAGGAAGACGGCAATGGTTGATAGGCGCCAAGCAAGCACTGACGGCGCATATTCGGAGTGACTGGAGATCCCATGTCATTTTGAGGGTTGTCGCACATCAACGGGGTTGCGAAATAGAATTATCCCATTCAGATCACTACATGTAAAACTGTACACCAGGAAATGCCCCGATCACATATGCTCCATATGGCCTGAGCTTGATGAATTCTCACTGGTCAAGTCTGGAGAGGAAAATGAAGGAAAGCCCTGTGCAGTGGAAGCACCACGCAGTGGACTTGTGGCAGCACAAGGAAGGGGATCAAGGGGAAACATAGTTTGATTGCAGCGTCAATATTGATAAGTATGCCCCTATTTAACTTGGAGAAAAGATTTTTTTTGGTCCAAAAAAGAAGGGAAAGGGAGAAAGAGAAGGCCCCGCGCAGTGGAAGCACCATGCAGTGGGCTCGCGGCAGCAAAAAGGAAGGGGTTTAGGGGAACCTGGACCAATGCACCATGCGCAGTGGCCGCCCCGGGCCAGTGCTCCATAAGAGTCCAGTGTCCCGTAAGATTCTCATAACTATTATTTTACTTCCGGTCTCCCAGAGCTGAATATGATCGGACTGGGGCATATATGCCCCAATATGCCCCAAATGCCCCAGGGCATGAGGGGCATTTCCTGTAACACACTTTTTCTCATCACTACACATTCACATCTGCTGCACTTCAAACCATAATGGTACAATAGTCACTGGCAGTTGTACTGTAAAGTGGCAATGCTTTGGAATGGAACAGGGGTTGGTAAAATATGCGATTTTTTTTTTTTTTTTTTTTTTGCACTTGCAGTGATTCTATGCTCCAGAACAGTTGTGAGCAAGAATTATGTGCCCATCACACCAATTTACTTGAATGGTTAGCATATGACATCAGGAAAAATAGTCTGGGCCCAGGATGGCCCCAGGTCACTTAGGCAGCCTAGGCCACCTAGGAATAATGCAAAGACTTTGGACACCTCAGGTATCCTAGGCCTCCTAGGCCTCCTAAGCCACTATTTTTTCTAGTGCATGGATTCCATGCGACATGCATGGAATCCATACACTACTATTTTTACTAGTGCATGGATTCCATGCAACATGTATGGAATCCATGCACTACTATGTTTACTAGTGATACATAGTGTGAAATCATCTGTGTGAGCTACACCTATTCAAAGTCTTTTTCTGAATACAATGTCACATTTAACTTTAAGACTATCTCTCTCAGACTCATTAGGAAACTTAGGCAACCTAGGCCACCTAGGAATATTGCAAAAAACTTCAGACACCTCAGGTATCCTAGGCCTCCTATGCATTCTGGGGGCCATCCTGGGGCAACCTGACACAACCTGACACAACCTGAGACAACCTGAGGCAACCTGAGGATACCCCCAGAATGCCTGAGGCTTAGGAGGCCTAGGAGGCCTAGGATACCTGAGGTGTCTTAAGGTGTTGCATTATTCCTAGATAGCCTAGGCTGCCTAAGTGACCTGGAGTCATCCTGGGCCCAGACCATTTTTCCTGATGGCCTGATTATTGTAAGGATTACATTCTTACCATTACCTTTCCTGGCATTCTTCAGCTCTTCCCTGTTTGCTTTACATGCATATATACATCTCAGAGCTTTGCAATTGACTAGGATGAACATGGTTCTTCAAGGAAGACAGTGACAGTCCAATATGGAAGAACTTGGAAGAATTCCCAATGATCTCTCTGGATACTGAGAATCAATAGGCATTTTCCAAACATGACCACTGATGACAGTGTAAATGGGAACCCGATGGGCGCCCAGTGTGATCCAAACATCGGAGTAGGATTTGGATTTGATCTTCACTTGAGTTTGAGGGTATAGGACAGGCTTCTGATACAACTGAATGTATGAAGGGTTTAAATCAGTAAGATTGAAGAAGAAATACTGTCTGTATTCACCCCCCCAAGAACCAACTCAGCAGTATCCAAGCATGACCAAATACTAGGGGTATCACAAACTGTTCCGAGTTGTACTCAGTACCATGCTTCCCCACAATAATTCCACTTTTCAAGCTCCATAATGGCAGAGGAGAGGTAAGGATGGACACAAGTCCAGTTCCTTAACAGGTACCGGCAGGTAAACCCAGGGGAATACCGGCCGGTATTTTAACCTGCGGGTCCCGGTACCAGTTTCCCACGGGTTATGCAGGTTGCAGGTCGCAGTTTTGCTCAAAGTTGGCAGGTTTACCTGCAGGTACCTGTGGACCTGGAATACTAGACACTAAAATTAGTCCATTTACAAATAAATTTGGTATAATTGTGACCTGAGTTTGATGTAGGGCTACTTTGTAGTGATACCTATGCCATTTTAAGATAAAACATGTACTTATTCATTTAAATTTGTGAGTTTATAGGCAGGTATAAATAGTGGTGCAGGTTGCAGGTCAAGGGTTTGGATGCCCAGGTGCAGGTTTAACAGGACCTGGAGTTGTGTCCAACCTTAAGGAGAGGTGGTGATGGTCTTGCATAGACGTTGTAGTAACTGTTGGAAATACCTGGCCACTGGTTGTCCAGCTGCTCTGCACATTGCATATACCTCCTATTCCTTCACTATATAATACATGTAGTTACGCTCAATCAATTAATCTTGCTTCCCTTTTCCCCCATTGATTCCCTCCCCATTGTGTCTTACTGGGGTTGTACCAATATTATGCCAGTTTTATGGCCAGGCCTGTATAATCTAGATTTTGCTATTTCAAGCATATCTACTTTGTACTTTGGACACTAAGGGCTATAGTGAGTCCCAAACTGTTAGCCAAAGCATGTTGCAGTCTATTGTACCCACTGGAGTAGCATTGTGTATGGTATACATGCATATATTGCACACTGCACTTCATTAAAAGTCCTATGAGGGTGATTCTAGAATTTGCTATAGATCACTCAAGATGAGGCTAGGGATCCGCACCGTACCGTATACGGTTACGGCCGTATAAAAACGGCCGTAAATTTGCAAAATTTCTTCTTTACGGTACGGTATACGGTACGGCTTCTGGCACCCGTATACCGTAAAAATACGGTATACAGCACGTTAGATCTCAAGCTACAGAGTCCCGGCTGATATCAATTATGCAAATACCATTAATTTGAGCATTTTGGGACCCACTGACATATAGCTGCTTGCCGAATTCTTGCTGTACGGGGTACCCGTATAGCAACCGTATAAATATGGCCGTAAAAAGTGTCCGAGCATACCCTTTATGGTACGGTTACGGGTACCCATATAACCGTACCGTAAACCGTAACTTACGGTTACGGTGCGGATCCCTAGATGAGGCTAGACTTTGCTATTGCATATTCAAGGGAACTTTATATGTTCACAAGTGGAGGTGTAGTCCATGAGACATACTAGGCTTAAAGCTAGATTATAGTCTGGATCTAAATTGGTGGTTATAAAGATATGGATCAGTAAGCATATATGCATGCTGATTCATACAAAACAAGTTGGCTTATTGATACAGCAAAAGGTGCTTACAGATACATGTTAGTAATGCCCTTAAGCTGAGTAAACATGAAAGGCTTAGTGATCCTTTGGATGACTGATATACCCTGTATTACAAACACTATTTTTGCATCTTACTCATCTCATATCTCGCTTATTGATCCATATTACTGTACATAGTTACTATTTATAGAAAAGGCCCCAGTAGGTATATAAGGGAGCACAGTGTGTTGTGTTTTCCCCAGATTAGTATTCCCCACAAAGGCTACAATCTCAGAGGTTTCTGTACCAATTGTGAAAACCAATTGCAGGGTTCTTTCAGTGAAGCAACAGCAGTAATTCCACTGGTAGCTGTTTGTGAAGAAAGTTACTTTGAGTTGATAGTTTGTCGCTCTCAGGTCTTTAATTCTCCAATAAAAAGTTGGCCCACTAATTATAGTGTGAACATTGTTTGGTTGAAAAGACACTTGGTCTTATTGTTTTGGACACTTGGTCCCATTGTTTTGAAAGGCACTTGGCCTATTGTTTTGGACACTTGGTCCTATTGTTCTCCTATATTGGCACTTGGCCATAAAACCCCTGTTGTCATGCTGTAAAGCATTTCCTAGAACTTGTTGTTTGCTGAAAAGCAAAGCCCCCTTTCTTTTAACAAGTTCTACTTTGTGAAATCAAAGTCTTACTTCAACTTAACAAGTTTGGCTTAATTCAAAGGAGGAATCCTTGGTAACTCACTAAAGAACCTCGCACAAAACAGTGCTGATTCAGATTCTAGCTTCTGGCTACTATCAGAACAGTACAACTACAATACCGACTGTGCCATGTTGTTACCTAACAGATTATGAGACTGGGCCTCTAGAGCTACCACCCACCACTGTTGTTGCTCACTCTCTGCTTACTCCTATTTGTTGCTGCCACTGGGGCCAAAGCCAGTACTCATTACTGTTGCGTCAACCACTGGGGCTGAAGCCAGTACCTGCCTAAGTGAAGCTGAAGTCACTTATTGTTGATTACCAAACCAAACCTGATCTGCCATACTCGAAAGCAGTGTCTGCACCATATCTGTAAGTGCCCATGTCCCCAATTTTCCAGTTCCAGTGGGAGCCCCATTTGACTGTACCAACATCGTTATTTGTTCACCATGTCCAACTCTCATATAATTGTTTTGAAGGACAATCAGAGAGAGGACTTATTTGGGAATTGGCTGATCCAGAGAAGAGCCAAATTGAGAAGGAAAGAAGTTCTTGGGTTTATTGAGAAGTGGACCAAGGAAAGTGCTGGACTAGATGTTCATTTGATCGGAAAAGAGAAGGAGCCTGAACCGACCTCAGGAAGGAATGGAAAGGTATGGAAGGCTTGGAGGACAAAGAGAGACCTTGCGGTATCAATTATTGTTGAAAGCCTGGATGCCGACCAGTATATGCACATCAAGGGTATTGACAATGACCCTCTTGCCATGGTGGAGAAGCTTCGAAACTACCATATTGTGAAAGGACTTGGATCACTTACATCAATCTATCGGAAGGTGATGCACACTCAGAAGAAGGATGATGTCACAATTCTCGGGCCGAAGGAAAGTGATGGCCCATCACTTTTTTGCTTGTAACTTTTGAACAAATGGATATCTTCACTTCATTCAAGTTATGGACTTGGTCTACATATTTAATGAAACTGTTCTTGCACCTTCAAAAAATATGCCTCTGCAGATTAGCTGCTATATTTAGCCAATTGTAGGATCTTAAAACTGTACAATGTTACATATTTCCTTCTGTCCCTAGATTTTTTTACACATGAAAAGCCAGATATTAAAAATGGGGAGTTCCAATTTTTCCATAATTTTTATTCAAAAATAGAAGGTGGTAAGAGGAGTCAAAGCAAAACTGCCAAAAATCTTATTGCCTAAATTAAGCAAGGAATTGTGCATGCAGCAGATGAAGAATACAAGTTGTTTGATGTAAAAATACTGCAATCTTCAAAAGATATTCACTGTTCTTTGGGGAAGGGGCATGGCCAGGCCATTACTTTCCGTGGGCCCGAGTTGAGACACATCAAAACCATTCACCAGCATGGAGACCTCCTTGAAAGCCTTGGTGAGCTGATCTCAACCGCTCTTGTCATTGCCTGCATTCTTTCATCCCTTCCTCCATTGTACAAACCCATTATCACCTGGCTTGATGAAGATCCCCAGTCAGGGGACATCACTTATGTTACTGCCTGCCTGCAGAACTTCGTTGCTGCCAATTCCGGCTCAGATGATGAGGATGCTCTGAACAGTGCTGCTGCATTAGCCACACGCATTGCAATTATCCCCATTGCCCGCTTGCCGATATTACATGCTTCAAATATGGAAAATGCGGTCACTACCAGTCCTCCTGCCCTGAGAATCAAGTTCTCACTGGTGCTGCTTTGACACCTATCAATACCCACGGCCTTTTGGCAGAAATGCCATTCAGTGCAAACGAGTTGCTACCATTTTAGAAGTTCAGTGGGAGCTGGCTCGTATGCTTATCTTACTTTTGTTTATTACTTTTGTCTTTTGGTTATGATTGCTACATGACCATACAAGTGGGAGTGTTGGAAATACCTGGCCACTGGTTGTCCGGCTGCTCCGCACATCACATATACCTCCTATTCATTCACTATATAATACATGCAGTTACGCTCAATCAATTAATCTTGCTTCCCTTTTCCCCCCATCGATTCCCTCCCCATTGAGTCTTACCAGGGTTGTACCGGCCGTGCCATCTCGTTACTTAACAGTAACCACATTGATATCCCAACCAACAAAGGAAGACCCAAAACAAGTGTAGCATTGACAAAGAGGTTGTGTTGCCCTATTACTACATCTGAGAGCACGATAGCCAACACGGAGGATGCTAGAAGAGATAGATAGGCACCCTTTGGCATGGTAAGAAAGGTGTAGAGAATAGCTGTTGAAAGTTATAGACGCTGGCGGATTTCCTTCTTGGGAGGTTAGACGCCGAAAATGCATTACACGCCCCAATGCCTTTGCAATGCCTTATTCTAGAAGAGAGGAGTGAACCACGGTAATCACACAGGCACAGCACAATAAGTTGTATATGCACTGCTCTGCGTAGGGAGAGGAGGTCGTTGTTTAAGATTCGTACTTACAGGGCCAAAAGGCAACTACCAGGGCAGCTTTTCTCAAGAAAGTGGTTTTATACTTAAGTAATTCTTAGAATGTTCCTAATAATTAAAGTTATCCTAAATTTTAAGTATCAATTATACTTAAGTATTTACTTAAGTATAGGCAAAATTAACTCATGCAAAATAATTTTGAAATGGGTGATTACGAAGTGAAAGTAATAAGGTAAAGTAAAGTAAAAGTAAAGTAAAGTAAAGTAAAGTAAGTACTATCTTATATCCTCTGCAAACTTTATTTTAAAGTAAAAACCAAATCAGCTGTGTAAGTAATAAAGTAAAGTAAGTTATTCAAAGTATTTAGTAAAGTAAAGTAGGTAGCATGGAAGAAAGGCATGAGCAAGGCATAAGTTTCTAAAGAAAATACTAAGCAGAGAGTATATGAGTCCTACTGAATTGTAGTGGTACTAAAGTGAGAGTAGATACAATGAGATGGTAGAGGTAAGAGTTGAAGAGAGATGGTGTCAATGAGGGCCCATTGGGTCTTTATATATATGTAGGAAAAATCACATGATATTCCAAGAGAACAATAGAAACTGTTCATTGTCTTGCCAAACTGGCAACAATGGCAAAGTTGTCTATTGTTCCTAACTAGGAAAACTCCACAGCTAGCATATAAAAGGCCCCCACCTCTGTCCTAGATCTCAGAGCTCCTTCCTGGCTCCACCCTTCTCCTTTACATTACTTCAACAGTCAACTTCCTTGCTTCTTTACATTATTTAAGAAATGCTTATGTTCCTTAAGTATTTTTCAAGTAAGTATTTCTCTTAGGAAACAATTACTGTTGTTCATTTTATAGTGTTAAATTTTTTTATTTATATACTTACTTACTTACTGACTTATTTACTTACTACCTAATTAGTGTTGACCACGGGTATAGGGTCTACCCGCGGTATTGGTCCCTTGGGTTGAGTGGGTCTGGGTACGGTGTGTTGAGGGCTGGAACCCGCCAATACCGCGACCCGGACCGCGGTTTCCCCCGGGTATTTGATCCGGAAATTATAATTCTGAAGTCATACGACTTTACTGATTAGTAATTCAGCTTTAGAATCCCGACCTTTGCTGCACCGACCCTCACAGGTACCTCGAGCTTCAAACTAAATCCCGACCTTTGTTCACGCGAGCTTTGGAACCATCGGCGCTTCTGAGTATATACAAAAAACGAAACGAAACTTCCGCCTTATCTATATAGATAACGATATCTTACAGATAATACACCGAAGTTTCGTTTTTAAGGGGCGGGCCCGGAACAGCACCTATGCTTCGTTTCTCAGCTTTTTTGTGACTGTTGGTCACTTCTAGCTGTTGGCCCATTGAAATGAAATAAGCGCTGATGCGTATGTGTCTTTATTTTCCATCCTCAGCTCATTCTTTGATTGCAGTATAGTACTTACTTAAAAGCTACTGTATGATTACAATCACAAGTTACTGTAACCATATGGCCATTTTGAATGAAGATTGTAGCATGTAGCAGCCTACAGGCTCTAAATAAGTACTAGTAGCTTCAAAGCTTTGAAAAGTAATGCAAAAATTGCTCCAGACAGTTATGCATAAGTATATGTAGCAGCCAGGCCGAACTAGCAAGTGTATAGCTGCATGAAACATTCTCTTATTTGCTTCATTCTTTATTTAGTGGTACAATTGTTTACCTGTAACATGACTAATTGCAGTCACATCAACTTACTCTTAACCGGGGGATCCGGGGAGCTGACGGAAGCTCACGGAGGTCTGGCTACTGTTATCGCTAGTGATAAGGATAATATCAGACGGAAGTTGGACGGAAGCGGAAGTTTCGTTTCGTCTCTGGTCAATACCGGGCGCTTCTCTTCCACTTTGGTTACTTTGACAGTGCATCATCACAAATGTAGTCATTCCTCTTCTGTGAATGTGGGCGTTCAATGCATACATTCACCAATGCAAACCTGTTCCGAGGAGTGAATCACAAATCACTTGGAGATGCAAGGACAACCGGCAGGTATTCTTTAGAGTGTCGGGACACAATTCAGGTAGTGCTAGGTGGCGCCAGATAACGGATCCAACACCCTTGTAGCTTGTACTTCCTCCTCATTTTTACGAACAAGTAGTTTCATATAACCAGGATTAATGCATATCAATTGAAAGCTTTACATTCTTGCTATATGTCTCTGCCCTTTAAGACCTCCCTCATTGAAGCACCATTTCACAGCGCAAATAGATTCTGCTCGCATGGAGCCAGGTGTGGATTTTCCTATTTTCCAGCCTTCAGTTGCTGATTGGTTGTACAGTTTTTTGAGCACTGCCTGGCGCCGCTTGCTTGGGACACTTCCATATAAAATCCTCAAACGACTGAACCTCCTAGCATTCCAATGCCACCACCCAAAAAACCACCCACAAAAAAGAAGGCTCAGCAAACTGACGCTGATGGCTCTGTATCCTCATCAGCACCTTCTGTAGTCTCTCAGGCTTCTCGTCTATCTTCAACAATCCATGATGGAACTGCCAAAGTTGCTACGGCAGTGAAGACAACAACCAAGAAGGTGATCAAAAAGCTGCGTGTAGCATTGTCAAAGGCTTCCTCACAAGCTCCCGGTATGTGGCTTTTATTTTCAATACATTTCTGTGGCTGATTTACTTGTTCCAGATGTTCTCCACATATCTGACTCTTCAGATCATGGAAATGCAGGACCTCACACTCCAAAGCCTGAAGACAAGGCTGAGATAGGTATGTCTCATAACTCTCATTCTCTTCATCCTATAACTAACGTGTTTAATTCAACGTAGATGAGCTGCATGGTGGATGGACATCTGCAATTTACACGTTTTTTGAAACCAACATTACGATTGGGTACAATAGTGGTCGCTAGTACCACTTTTTCAAGTGTTCAGCCAAAACGTGCAAGGGTAAACAGCATGGAGTCCGCCGGTACCAAGATACTGGCGACAAGAGTCCAACATTTAATCTTTGAAAACATGCCGTCAAGTGTTTTGGAGCTGACGCCGTGAAGGCTGCATGTGAGCATGAGGGGGACATGTCCCGTCCTGATGGATCTATTCACTCTGCATTCGCTCGACGAGGAACAGTGCCGGTCACTATAACTCACAAAGCACATACTAATGCTCAAATCCGGTGTGTTCATTTTTTCTTTTGTTCTCTACCTGTTCTTACTGCTTAATCTAGTGCAAACTTGGTTCGGTGGGTCATGGAAAGTAACCGTTCCACAAATGTCATCAATGACCGGAAGTTTCGAGAGCTCATGCTTGCTGGCCAACCTCAGGCAGCTCTCCCATCTTGCACAACTTTGGCCCGTGATATCAAGTCAAGCTTTGAACATTGTGAAGCCCGTATAGATAAACTTTTACAGGCATGTCATCTTTTTGCTTTGTCTAAGAATGGCATTGATATTTCGTTGAAAGGAATACCCTGGATGTCTCAGTTTCGCCACGGATGCCTGGACATCACCTAACCATTGTGCTATTATTGCCTGGACTGTTCATCTACAGCACAAGGGCCAACCACTTGTTTTTCTCCTTGACGTCATTGAGGTTCCGGAGGTACGTTCAGCTGTACATACCACTGAACTCTTTCTCAAAGATTTTTAGTCACATACTGGTGAAACTTTGGCTCAAGAATTCAATGACATGTTGGAACATCATGGTCTTCAGCATAAAGTAAGTTATTAAGTAATCTTTGCATTGGGCATTGTAATTGACATTAAATATCTTTGCTAGACTCTGGCTTTCACAGGTGATAATGCATCTTCCAATGATACTCAGACTCAGTCTCTGGCCAACATCTGGAAAAATGACTATTTCCCTGGGAGCCCAGGGACACCCCCCTAATCCTAGGGAAGTTGAGGGAGCCTGAGGGAGACCAGGCAAATTTTATCAAGGATTTTTCCACCCCCAGGGAAGACCAGGGAGCCCAGGGACACCAGGGAACCTCAGGCTTCTCCCAGATTTCTTGAAGCTCCCCAGGATTAGAGGGGTGTCCCTAGGCTCCCAGGGGAATAGGGCACTTTTCCAGATGAACAATCCCAACAATTCCTTCGAGACTCCCAGCCGCGTTCGGTGCTTTAACCACACCCAGAACCTTGCCGTCAAATCACTTCTCAAACTATTTGGCATCAATTCGAACAAGCAATCTGAAGCTGATGACAAAGATCTGCCAGATGCTATAGATTTGTTTGAGGCTGAGCAACTTCTTGGGGCTGCCAGGGAAGATGACGACGATGATGAACTGCCTGATTTGGCTGATGCTTCTAACTCAGATGATGATGAAGAAGTAGAAGATGAATTTGAGCGTCTCAGCGATAGTGAACAAGAGGAAATTCTTGAGAGTACTACTGAGGTTCGGAATGTTGTATTGAATGTATGTGACTAGTAAGTTTTCAATGAGATTTATCTTACATCTTTCAAATAATAGATTCGTGGTTTATCATTTGCGATCATCAACTCAACCACAATTGCGCTTCCTGCCTGGCGTGATGCATGTGCTTCTCACCATCTAAAGTCAATACTTCTCCCTCACGATGTCGCAACCTGCTGGAATTCAACATTTGATACGCTTGTTGTGGCTCGGAAATATAGCGCTGTGATCGACAGTGTTACAGGCAATAAGTCATTGAAGTTGCGAAGGTTTGAACTGAGCGATCCTCAGTGGAAGATAGTCAATGACCTCATTTTTGTGCTCAATGTAAGTCAATATCATAATTCAAATCTAGAACTTTGGTTTAACGCTTGCATAGATCTTCAAGAAAGCAACTCTCAAGTTTTCCATGGATTCAGAGAGTACCATATTGCAAGTAATTCCTATGATGGACGTCATCAATGACTTCTTGAGTCAAAATCCCAAACGCGACCTTCATGCAGCTGTAAAAGCGTCTCTGAAGCTTGCTCAGGCAACACTTAATTGCTACTACTCTTGAACAGATGAATCAAATGTTTATCGGATTGCTATGGGTAAGATAAATATATTCATTGCAATGACTTTGACTTAAATTCTGTAGTTCTTCACCCACATTTCAAGCTCAATTATTTCCGTAACAGGGGATGGGATACCAAATGGATCTCAACAACAGAGGAGATCCTCTGAGACGAATTTAAATTCTATTCGGATACCGAAGTTGAGCAACCTAGTGTTACAGTAAGTCTGATGAACAGTTTATATAGTTGCTTAAGCTATTCGTTTGCTCTTTAGCCTGCTACAAGCTCCTCATCTCTCAATGATGACTTCAATATCTTTGACCATATATCTCTTCCCAATATATCTGTGTCATGTAATGAAGCCGATGACTATCTTGCTGCTGCCCCGGAGGGTACTGATAATCCATTGAAATGGTGGTATGAGAAGCGGCGGGTTTATCCGAAACTCTCGTGTATGGCTTTGGATTATCTATCTGTTCCAGGTGAGTCTTTCTGTTATGTTTTTTGTTTTATTTTAAATTTGCGGACATATTTTTCTAGCGACTTCAACAGCAGTAGAACGCGTTTTCTCACAAGGCCGCCATCTTCTTAGCTTTACACGGAATCATCTCAATGGTCAATCTATCTGTCAGTTTATGTGTCTTGGCAGCTGGAGTAGACATGACTTGGTGAGGGATGAAGATGTACTTAAGGCTGTTGAGGGTAACATCAAGGGAAAGGGGAAGTGTAAAGCAGATCAATTGGAGGAGAGCAATACAGAAGATTAAGTATTTATAGTGTAGTACTGTAGATCATTCTTCACAAAATTATGTGATGTCACTTTGTGTCAATAACCGTAGAGAGCCCGCGGTACACCGTGGGTTTCTAAGGGTTTGAATACCTGTAGGGTCTGAGGGTATGGTGTCAGACCCTGACCTGGAGGGGTACAGTATTCAAGGGTCAGGGTACGGTGTTAGTCTGGGATACCCGTGTTATGACTCGACTTGAATCTCCTCCAAACCTAATAACATGTTAGTAATAAAAATAGGAAACTTAAGACAAGCCTTGGACCGTTAATAACCGCTAGGCAAGAAATATATACTCAAAAAACTAGGCTCAAGTAGAATTGTTAGTAACAGAATTAATTAATATGGAACTCACAGAATATATTGTTCGGAGATATCTCAACAAACAATGATAAGTACTACCTTTGGAGATAGCTCAACAATAGGCAGTAAAGGTTTTAATTACTATTCGGAGATGGCTCAACAAATAATAATAAGTATTACCTTTGGAGATGGCTCAACAATAGGTAATAAGGCTTGTAACTAATACTCAGAGATGTCTCAACAAGTAATAGTAAGTATTCACAAGGAGATAGCTCAACAGGTGAATAAATATATAGATCAGAGATAGCTCAACAATCTATATAGGGTGGAAGTGTATCTGGAGATAGCTCAACAGAATACACCAAAAGTGGTCTTGAAGCACACACAAGGGGTGTTTAGCACAAAGGGCGGTTTGGATTCAAAAAATAATACGTCTGCTGTACATGGTGAATCTTAGCTACTTATATACTAAAAGGATTGCTGTGCAATGCACAGTATCACTGTGGAGCTGTGCTTCAGCTGTGGAAAGTGATCAGTTATTTGAATATAAAATGCACAGTGGTATGCACAGTATCATTGTGGAGCTGCGCTTCAGCTGTGGAAAATGATCAGTTACTGCTGAATGCACAGTATTGTACAGTAAGTATGAGAATATGTGCATATATGGGCTGTAATTGCACAGTAAGTATGTGAAAATGCGAAATGTATACTAATGAAAATGTGGGATTGTTTGTACTATCAGTATTGCAATCTTATGTGAGTAAATAGTGAGTGTATGCGGTTTAATACTAGTAAAAGAGTGAATTTATGGTAAGTAGTGTTAATAAAGTTTAATAGCAAATGGTATGAGTCATAACAACCCGGGGGTAGACCCGTGGTCAACACTATACCTAATTACTTACTTACTTACTTACTTGATGATAGATACTTACTCAAGTACAATGTTAGAACCGTGCTAATTTGGTATACTAGATCCTATAAGTAGTACTCATAGTAGTTGAAATAAATGTATTGGATTGCCTATTCAGTTAATAGACAATGTCAAGGGTGTACCGTCGTGTGCAGACCTCAAATGGTAATGTTGTTGAGCTTATATAGAGCTCGGAGATTAGATAATAAGTGATTATTATTGTAATGGATACAACAATGGTGAATATATGCGCCTATATGCGGTTGCAAAGAGTATGATTGGTGTTAACGGAATGTATCGTCGAGTTTCGGTCACGTGCAGAGGTGTTTAACGCGTTGAAATGGCTTACACGCATTGGTACACGTCGTTGATGGTAAATTAAAGAGTTACCAACAGTATTAGTAGTCAAAAGTATTCGGGAATACAAATGGGTCGCGAGTAGGAGTATTGGGGAGGTTAGCGACGGTGTAAGAAACGGTACTGCGGACAAAAGGGGACGTCGGGACGACGTCCTTAATGGGCCTTATTCACGAGGCCGGATTAGTATTGAACTAATCTCGTAAGGTACGTTAATTACGGGTTGCCGTAATTACGTGAGATGTTAACGGATTCGCGATGAGACGGTTAGTCGTCGTTTAGTGGTAATGAGGACGAGGTATCGTCTGTAGGTTGCTCGGGGGCAATGTTGAGGGGAATAGTTAGCAGAAAAGTTGTTGAGACGACGTCTAAATCTAATGGTATCAACCAGGTTAGATTAGTGTTGGCTTATGCTGTTAATTACGTATTGACGTAATTATATAGTGTTGTAACGATTAACGACGAGACGATTTATCGTCTACTAGTTGTGCTGAGGACAATGAGTCGTCAATGGGTTGCTTGAGAGCAACGTCGATGATGTTTACAAGCAAAGGAGTCGTTGAAACGATGCCCAAATCTAACGGTGTAAACCGACTTAGATTAGTGTTACGAAAATTAGTAATTAGGCATGTTGATTGCGGGACGCGATCAAGATCGGACTTAATGGATCAATGGGTTATATTGATCGACGTCAAAGCGTAGTTACGGAGCATCGAGGATGCTCTACGTGTAAGTAAACGGAATTTATCGAGAAAGACGAGATACGTAGTGAGACGGTAAGTAAGCAAAATAGTAGAACTGGGGTCAGAGAGCCCAGTTCCAGCTGCTTTTATAGCAGTTCGGATTTCTAAATACGGACGTAATTACGGTACGTAGTTACGGTATATTTGAGAATGTTCCTAGTTCGAGAACGTTCCGTTAGCCTTAGTTACGGCTAAACGGCACAGGTAATTACGGTATCGACGCGTCGTAATAGTGTTTTGACGCGTCGTACTGGTACTTTGACGCGTTATACAGCGTTTCGTGGACTATCCATGTGTTAGTAAGTGTAGTAAGTGTAGTATAGTATAGAATGGGAAAAATAACAGGGCTGGGTCGTAACATGCAATATGTTTCTTTCTTTTTCATCTACTATTTACTTGACACAGACCAAGAAATATGATTGCATTTTACTCAATTACTCAACAATTACTTAGGTAAAAAATACTTGGAGTTTACTTAAGTAATACTTAGGTGATAAGTGCTAGACAACTAATTTCTTGCTTTATGCAAACTTAGGTATCACTTAAGTATTACTTGAGTATTACTTAATTATAAAACGACTTTCTTGAGAAAAGTTGCCATAGATTTACATTGCAGGTGGGGGAACTTGGTTCGATAGGGTAAATAAGTATAGCAATTTTGCTGCCTAAGCTTTCTGCCATGCTGGGGCAGCCTTCAGTTGTGCTCAAGTATTTTTTTTGGGATCATGAAGATCTTTCATGTGGCTTTTTGGACAGTAGGTGACACATTTGGCCACTTTTGGTTCTTGAGATTGGTGAGATCAGAAGTGGTTGCCATTTTGTCAAGGAGTAAAAATTTTTAGAGATCCAAGGGATGCATAAAAATGATGTACAATCCACAGCCCACAATGAACTATTGTAAATTGATACTTATTACAAGTAAACTAGTTACACATACTTCCATTGGCACTTTGGAACTGGTGCTGAACTGGTGAACTGAACTTAAAATTTGATCCATCATGCATCATTGGGAGCACTGAACCAATGAACTGATGGCACCAAGGCATCATGCATCATCCTGGATGAATAGTTGATCAAAATGGTATGGTAGTGCTTGAAAGAGAATGCTTACAGTAGGACATAATCGCAATTCCCGCTTTGATACCTTGCTTTTCTGGCTCCAACTGGATATTTCTCCAAAATGCAATCATGAATCCTTGTACAGATATCAAAAACCCTCCGCCCGAGTGCGAATATATCAGTGGCTATCAGTGGAGCGCTGGAAAAAATTGCAAAAACATCTGACCATGGCAGTGGAGCAGAACCTTCTCTCGTCCTCTTAGGTCCAATCTATAAACGCTTTCCTCTATCTTCCAGCTCATCTATAGCAATCGGGGTTTTTGCTTTTCTAGCCCAATTTGAATAAACCCCGACAGAAGTCCCCATATGATACTGCAGCTCTGCTAGCGAGAGGTTATCCGAGAGGTATCGGAGTGCAGTGTCCCCAATGATGCATTTGAGAGATTTGTGTTTACTTTGTTTGACGAAGGGTGAGAGCAGGACTTCGGTCACTATGACTGGAGCTGAGAGTGGAGATAAGGGTGTCAATTTTAGGCTCAGAAATTGTGCATGCATTTACCAAGGAATACGATCTTGACACTCATCCAAAGATACAGTGGCCAGCTTACCAATGCATACTTGGACTCATCCAATTTAGGTGGCATAGTGTAAGGATGACTACCAAACTAACTTATGATTTCAAACTCTGCTAACTTATTGCTAACTTATCAATTGACAAGTTAACTTAAGTTAACTTGTCACGACAATCTAACTTATTCTAACTTATCTTACTTATAGTGTAAAAGAGTCAAGGATTGGTGTAAAAAGCATATTAGAAGGTTCATAGGACCTGATACTCTCTACCCAACACTGTTGCTACCTCATTAACAGTGTATAACCATTGTTCTAACAATTCCATCACCGTCCTGGACACTTTGAAAGGTCATGGAGTCTCTATTTAATGTGAATCATGCTCCTACAGTTTATATTGGGTCCCCTCATGAAAAAAATTGGAATTGGTACCGGCAGTATGCTGCTCATTGTCATCCTATTCCGACTCAAGTGCTACTGATAAATTGTGCATATATGCATGTTGTACTATCTGAACCAATGCGAGTAGGCTATAATATGTACGGAACATTGATAGTGCCCATATTCATGCCCCACAAGTAGCGCAAATGGTATTTTTAACGGCAAATCTCGGCACAAGTAAATAAGTTAGCGGAGTTTGAAATTTTGACAAGCTAACTTATCGTAACTTATTGCGAAATAATTTTAACATTTGAGAGGTTTGAAACTATATTGAGGGTCGCTAAGCATCTATGAGCCCCATAGTAACATGCATGGAGTATACTAAGTAATAAATACTAATTGAGTACAAATATTTAACATGATGTTACATCAAACTATCGCATACAATGTACAGACTCGGATGCAGCACTAGCTCTCTTATTCCATGCAGCTGCAAAAATTAGAGACGTATTCAAATATGGCTGGATGATACCTGTACCATTTTGGCTTTTAGATGGGGCCCCATATATGACCACCCCATCCGTTATATATACAAGGAGCACAAGAAATTGGCAGGCAATGATGTTTTCAATGTTTTACTTCTCAAATAATTCTTCTGAACAGTGCTGTTGGAGGGGTTGTTCACAAGTAACAACACTCAAGGCTCTGGACATCACACTGGAGTCCCAGTGGGTCTTACGCATGGGAAGTGAAGCTAGTGGATTTGGGCTCATATCATTTCGTAGTATTTTCCCTCTGGAGCACATGATACTATTAGTTGGCTTCATTGATGAAACTATAATCAGTGTTCATCAGCCTTCGATCTTATTGAACATAAGTAAAAGAGAGTACTAACTTACTGTCACTCATGGTAATATATGCTAAGACCAATAAGCATCTCTAAGACTAATAAGCATTTCTAAGACTCATAGCAGCATACATGACATTAATCTTGGTCTCAGATACTAGAACATGCAATCGGCAATTTAAAATCACAAAAATGCCAACTATTCCACTTAACATGTTGCAACATCCTGTCAATAAGACATTGGAGTATCAGTAGGTATACAAGTTAGTGATGTTAATGATTCTATGCTAACGAAGTCTACTTATCAGGCCATAGCGGCCATAATTCTGTCCAGAACTATGGCCGCTATGGCCTGCTATGGTCTGCTATGACCATTATCCAGGTCTTGCTGACGCACCTCCTAACACACTGAAGTAAATGATAATATATTCCACTGAGACTGTAAGAAGTCATGTTTTAGGCTCAGTTTCAAACTTGCTCCAATGAGATTTTTCACTGTCCAGCACATAGGACAAGATATCAAAGCAAGTATATGTGCATTTCTGCAGCAAAAAAAGTAAACTGTCAAATTTCTGTACCACATCTATACCCTACATTTACACTAATAGCAATAAGGACTGCATAATTTCCAACATGAAAGTCCGATCTAAGTAGACTCAATAGACATGATTAAGTATACCAAAAACATATAATATCCTCACAGTTTCTACATTCAGACACTCTTGAATCTGTGTCTCCATTAATTAATCATTGCTCTGCTCTACAGTATACACCTTTGCTCTATACACTCAGTGAGTATTCAATCAGAATCAATGCACAGTATGCTCATTGCAATAATAATAATCAGCCAAAAGATGATTGTGAGCTACTCCCAGAATTTCCCAGCTAATCACAATGTTGAACATGGTCTGGGTACAGCATGGATGTGATGTCTCCTTTCATGATAGACAGGAGAATGCCAATTAAATTGGACTGAAAAGACATCAATGGTGTTGCACAAATGTTGTATGAGCTTTGCAAGAAGCAACATAGTCAATTATGAGTTAATTGGACAACCGTGACCATGTCTGCACAATTCACAATCTGTTATATCCATGCATTCCAGTGCCTCCAAAGTCCACCAATTACCCCTAAATTACCGCCGAGCCTCCGGCGCCTATTTCCGAAGTATACCGAGCCTATATCTCGGTAATAATCTTGGAAACCTCGGCCATACCTCAGCTGGAACCCGGTTGCAAGTCATTGACTTGTTTGGACTTCATTACGGTTCCTTTCCTCGCTTTCCAGTCTTGCTTCCGTGTCCGCCGGAGCCGAGCCGTTCCGTTCCGTTCCGAGCCTCGGTAACCCCCGGAAACCCTCGGAACAGCCTCGGATATATCCCCAGTACCTTCGGACGCCTTTCCCATGCTTTTGTTTTATGGTACTTATTGTTTTATTGCCTTTTATGTTCTTTTGTCTTTCGCTACTGAATTACTTTATTGTTTTTACTTACCAAGTACCCGGTCCAGCTCCCAGGAATCTATTTCTTATTGTTAAACACTTTCCCCATTTATCCAGACTTAGTAGTATTTAAGTAGTTAAACTTGTACTGTAACTTTAGCTCCAAAATCGACTTAGTCTAGCTGGTCTCACTTTCCGAGTCTTGCCTTTGTCTTTCCGACGTTTCCGGTTACTAAGCCGACACAGCCACGTGATCTCGGCAAAACCTCGGCTCCACCTTCGGTTCCGCTGCCTTGACTTAGCTTAGGCCTTACCCTATTGTTTTCCTCTCGGGGCACCTTACGGCGTGTCAAGAGTGTTGCCAATAGCTTCACCAAGTCCCATATCTCACAAGGTCCGGCCCGGACCCTTTCCGGACTATTTCCGTCCGATACGTCGGCCGCTCCGCTCCGGGTCGCACGGACTTAACACAATCACTGTAACACTGTGACAGTACCCATACCTCTACCTCAATGGAAATCATGGTACGGTGTATGGTTTGGAACATCTACGACTGTGCTGTGAGATGGTAAGATAACCATGTGCATAGTTGGTCAGACTGAGATTGCCATGGTGCATGTGCTTTTACATCCATCCACCTCATTGGCCCCATGGCAGCAACCAGCACTATACTATCACTGTTCCTCCTCTTGTCTTCCTTATCCAAAGGATTTACTTACTGTAGCTTGTTGTCTACCATCATTTATATATACTTATTACATGTATCCAAACCATTGCATCGAATCACTCAATAGCTCTGACATTATTCTTCCCAGTTATGAGGTTCAATTGGGATTTAATGGTGTATTTCTGATGTATCGGCACCCACTGAATGTACTCCATACAAATCACTCTTAATGAAGTGTTACCGTCCCACTGTCCGAGTCTACAGTACAGTCAATGACGGGTCCTATTCCCTCTCCATTAACAATGATGTGGAACCCAGTATGGTCATGGTCCTACCGTCTCATAACACAAATGTGTTTAGATGGTCGTGACCATACATGGGTACAGTGCTAAACTCTGGAGCTAATTCCAAACGTGACTTGTAGCTCACAAGCTTAGATGGGAACACTTTATACTTCATTCAATGCTCAAGGGATGGTTTTGAATATAATAAATGTTGGAAGTAAAATGGTACAGGTTTGGTAACTGCTTGTGATAGGCATACCACCATTCCAAACAATCTGTCGACAAAGTAATGTGACTAATGGTAACGCAACATCTATTGATGAGGACCACATGTTATTAACAGTGTTTTCACCTAAGGGATTATTAAGGGAATTTTTTGATCCTAAGGTCTTAAACCTTATTAAGGGCAATTTAAGGGTGTTATTTAAGGGTTAATTAAGGGTGCAAAAAATTGCAAAAAATTACCACTTCAGGCATTACGGTACCACCAAAAGATCTATACTACTTAAGGATGGACAGGGGTGGGGGTTGACCCCAGGTTATTGGCCCAAGGGTATGGAGGGCAAGGGTAGGGGTTGAAGCTCTCAAACATCAGCAAAACCTGTATTTTGCACTCTAATTCCCACAGTGTTACTTAAAATTCCCAGCGCTCCCAAAGCTCTCAGCACTGGCCAGCGCTTGCCAGTGCTGTCAGAAATATATAATCATACATTATTTCTAAATAAGGTAATTTTGCGGCCTCTGGGAGCTTCTGGGAGCCCCCTCCTGCATTGGCCAGACCATCTGAGTGCTGGGACGCTGGAGCACTGGGAACTCTGGACAGTTTGCTCAAGCACTGCCCATGTCATACAGATTTTGCTGATGCAAACCCTCCATTTTTATATTGGTGATGTAGACATCCCATGGTGTCCTATAATCCTCATTTCATGTTAAAGGATATTTTTGAGTGTTATTATTTCTATTTTATTGAAAGTCTCATGAGTGGCATGTCATTCTGTTCAAATTATAGTGATGTGCCGGCTGGGGCCCGGCTCAAAAGCCCCGGCTATGGCTCAGATAGCCCCGGCCAGGGCTGATCAAAATGTTGAGCCGGGCCTACATGACGGCTAGGACTTGGCTAAGGCCCGGCTCAAGCTCAGGCCCCGGCACAACACATATAGAAAAATCTCAGTGTTTCTCAAGAAAAAGTATCATACTAGTAATACATCTAATGTAAAATAGATCTTATACATCAAGTACAACCTTATAGAACCTTGCACTGACTGAAAAACAGTAACAGACTAAAATCTACATGATTTTTAGACCTGTTGTATACCATTTATCTGTTAGAAATAAGAAATGGGGTTTAAATGATTGTGTAGCCGTTTGACCTCAACTGGGCCCTGAGGCAAATGGGTAAGGTACATGAGCAACTACATACTGTATTTATACCTTTAAGAATGACTATGTCATAGTGCATATAACAGGAAAGTGGGCACTATGTGAATATCTGTGGCTACTATGCATACAGTAAAGTGGCTACTGTGAGTATATGCATGGATACTGTGGGTGTATGCGCAAATATCTCCTGTGATATCATAAATTCATAAGTATGTTGTAATGTGGTTAAAATAGATTTTCTGTGAATTCCAACATTATCTTGCTTACACATTGTTCTGTAGCAGAAGATAGTATTTCATTGCTTGAAATGAGGTTATGAATTGTTCAATAGTTCTGTATTTCTGTAAAATATGGTTAATTTTCACAGAACAAACCTCTAATCCACTATTAAATTAGGTGCTCTGAGCCCCAGCCCAACACCCCGGCTCAGGGCTTTCAAAAATCTAAGCCTGGCCTTGAGCCCCAGCAAGCCCTAGAGACGGCTCCGGCCAGGCCCGGCTCAATCAGGCCCGGCTCCCCTGTCCATCCTTAATACTACTCCATGTAATTACCCCAGAGCTCTCAAACTCACTTTTTTTGAGTGCCTCATCCAAATAATGTGCTGTTTCAACCAATTTCTTAATCATGCATAGGGTTTCAAAGTACAATGCAATGCAATTTATTTGGTCCAAATCCAATAAATCATGAATTGTACTGGTACAAGATTTATTGAAAACTGGTTAAACTGTGTACTTGTACTGATTGTACTGATACAACCAGTGCAATACAATACAATTTATGAGTTTAAATCAGTTCAGATTCAAATTGGTTTATATCAGTATAAACTGACATGAACTGATCATTTACATACTGTTTGCTACCAGATATGTAATGTTTTCCAACATCCATGTTATAGGAAGTTCTCATAAACTATTGAAAGTACATCTTGATCAAAATTGGAGTAATAAATGACACTGTAAGCTTTTTTAGTAGGTGTAATGCAATTTTTGCACTAGTATAACCTGCTGTAAATGTGTACTGATTTAAACCGATTCAAAGCAGTTTAAGCAATTTTCACGTTTTGAATAAACTGTAAACCTGTACTGATTTAAACTGTGTATCAGTACAAGCTTCAGTGATACATTTTGCAGTACAATACAATACAATTTATGATTTATTTGCAGTTTAATGAATTGTACTTCATAACCCTAATCATGCATCATGTCCAAAAAAAAATCAGAAAGTGGCAATGATTCTTTGTCCAATTTTCAGAGTTTTTTTTTTTTTGTATTATTCATTCTATATTTTTACAAAGTCAGCCAAAGTCAGCTTGTAAAGATTTTCAGAGATTTTGACGCCCCTGCGCCTACTGAGTTATCACGTGAATTTTGCTAAGTGCCCTTGATTAAGACTTAAAGCTTTTACTGATTCAAGCTAAGGGTTAGGCTTAAGGGTATATTATGTGGGAATAAACAATTTAAAGCATAGGCAGTAAAAGAGTTATGATTGAACATTTGACCTCGACTGGGCCCTGAGGCAAACGAGTGAAGTACATACTGAAGTACTACTTGTTTATATACTTGTTAAGAGTTCATATGTCATAAGTATCAAGTATCATAAGTGGATATCATGAGAAGTAATGATATCACATCGTTGCAAGAGATTACACCATAGTGGGTACTAAGGATAAATAATCCATAGTTAGAATGAGTGATGTCAGTGATAATAATACTTCTGTAGAGTTGCTGAATCCAGCTTGCAAAACTGAATTTATCAAATTCCAACATATTAAGTCTTAAGTTAAGTTAAGACTTAGGGCTTAATGAGAACACTGCATGTTAATGCATAACCATGTAAGTCATACATAACTTAAGGCTACTAACAGCGAGCAGTGGCACAGGTCACAGCGTACAGAATGTTTGATTTATGAAGTTGATGTTAAATATGCCGTAATGGATTCGCCAAGTAAATTGATGTTCACTAAGTAAAGTTCGTAAGTGTGGGAAAAAATAAGTTAACTTGATTGAATTGAAATAAGTTAAATAAGTTAGCAAAATAAGTTACTTTGCTCCCACTCTAGTGTAAGTGTGAGGAGTCATTGTGGCTTGAAGATATGAGAGTGAGCACTGGTCCAAATTGCGTCGAACCTTGCATCATGGGGCTTCTATAAAGTATCACATAGAAGAAGCCTAAACCTTATACAAACTAGCTTTAATTTGGGAGCACGTTGGCAGGTGGATGGGGTAATTGGGTGAGCGAAGCGAACCCGATTCGAGAAGATGGAGGCTGGGATCGTATCCGATGTGAAGGTATGATAAAGAAGCGGGGATGCACATAGGAGGCTGGTGAGCTGAGCCCCATGTACGAGAGACGACGACAGAATTAGGGGAGCACAAGGTTATCGTGACGGAGAGTACGTGTCATATTGGGGTTCATTGATCAGGAAACCCATATGATGGTATAAATCGTCAGTACGGAATCTGAAAAAAGAGGGATACGCAAGGATACACATACCTAATCCAGTGCAAATGACTCGTATCCAGAAAAGAACTTGAGCTCATCCCTCCTCAGACTCTATCCACCTCATGCGACAATCGCTGACGCTTTCAGCTCGAAGAAACCCAATTCGTCACTGGATGAGCACTAAGACACAACAAATTCCAGGAGGGAAAACTCGGTGGTATGGTCGACTCGGGACAGGTTCTGCCACAATGTACTAACGCGAGGAAAGACCATCTGAAAGTGAAATCCAGTCCGGTGGTGCTGCGCACGACAGCGCTCGAAGAGAGCGAGAGACGATGACTGAGAAAATGGCTTTGGGGACACAAGTGATGGGTCCTGTGACTCAGACGGGCTACGGCGTAGACATGCCATTGCGGATGAAGAACAGGATGGTTCATAAGCGAGGAACCTTCCAAAATTCGCCTGTGTTGACGAAAAACCATCGCGCAGATTGCATCCCTGAATACTGTTCCTAAGGCCTCTCGCATGTTGCGCTTATAAGTATGATATATCCCTATTGGATGTTAGACGCCAACCATTTGATTTGAAGAAATAAAACATAGAATCACGCAGCGCACAAAGTCTCAAGCCATAAGTACGTACAACGAAAATGCTTACACATGTCAACTTTCAGTAGACTAATCCTCTTCGAAACCTTTCTTCACCCAATCCAATATCTTCGGTGTCAACGTCTGCCTCTCCCCCAGTGGTTTATCCGCCACCTGAAAATCAAAGTACGGATCATTATGCACTCCCCCCTCAATCTCGAAGAACTCTGCTTGTCCATGCCACGGCTTAATCTTATCCTCAAAGAACATACGACCACTGTCCTGGAGACACTCTGCTCCTCCAGTCGAGACAAACACCCTGTCAACAACATCCGACAAGCCACGATACCAATCAGCTGGTGCAAGGATAGGTTCAATATACATCACGTCCGACGGCGTTTGTACACCCGAAAGGACGATGGATCCCCAAGAAAGAAGTGATTTGGCACTAATGATATCGGAGTGATCGTTTGCGTTGAGCGAGGGTACGATACCTTTCTCAGCTTGGGATCCAACGCCCGTCATGGAGATCCAAGGCGACATCATGTAGGCTCCGCGAAGGCGGATACCAGGAGGATGATGGGGGGAGAGAAGAGTGGATGAAGCATTGAAGAGAGGACTTGGGCAACGAGGTTGCCGCCGGCAGAGTCCCCGACAAGTTGGAGACTCGAGGGCTTGACATTTTCGGTTGTGAGGAGGTGTTGGATTGCTCGGCTGGCTTGCCAGAGAGGAGCGGGGAACTGTCCGACGGGGATGAGAGCTAGATGGGTTCATGATAAGAGGAAGGAATATATAGGCGAGAGAGATAATGCTTACAGTAGGACATAATCGCAATTCCCACTTCGATGCCTTGCTTTTCCAGCTCCAACTGGATATATCTCCAGAATGGAATCGTGAATTCTTGTACGGGGACTATATACGCTCCGCCTGCGTTCCAATATATCAGTTGAACGCTAGAAAGATGTACGAAAACATCATAACATACCGTGGCAATAAAGCAGCACTTTCTCCGTCCTCTTGGGTCCAATCCATAAAAGCTTTCCACCATCTTCCAGCTCGTCTATAACGATCGGAAGATTTTCCTTCCTAGCCCAGCTCGAATAAATCCCGACAGAAGTCCCCATAAAATACTGCTGCTCTGCGCCTGAGAGGTTATCCGTGAGATATCGGAATGCAGTGTCCCCAATGACGCGTTTGAGAGATTTTTGTTTGCTTCGAGCGACGAAGGGTGAGAGGAGGGCTTCGGTAGCTAGGACTGGAGCTGAGAAAAAGGTGGTGTCAGGTGTAGCCTTAGAAACTGTGAGTGCACTCACCAAGGAACATGACTTTGACACTCATCCAAAGATACAGCGGCCAGCTTACCGCTGCATACTTGGATTCGTCCAATTTAGGCGGCGTAGTATAAGTGTCAGGAGTATAGATGTGAGGAGCCATTGTGGCTTGAAGATGTTGGAAGTTGGGAAAGTGAGCAGGACCCCGGAAACTACCGCCAGGCCTTGTCCGCCTCGGTGGCCTAAAATACGCTATTATTTTGAGCTCAAATACGCTATTTCGGACAGGGACGGTCACGTGAATTGCAAAAAATCGAATAAAATCCCTAAAAAAAAATCCAGAACGCTCTGCGCAGCTTCTACAACTCTTCCAGCATCTTAAAATCTTTTCTGAGACACCTTCCGGACGGGATCCTGATTTTTAGAGCAGGTAAAGTCTTAAGGGACTTTTTTGTAACCCTCTTTTGGAACGCACGCCATCGTTTCCCCGAACGATCATCAAACGCATACTGTTATGCTGTGAGCCAGTCAATGCATCAGTCCCGAGATGGCACAATACATTTGCGACAGGGGCATGAACGTGAAGTACATTGCAATTCTGTTGTACCTCTGTACATCGCGAATCCGTTGTACATCTTAGGCTTCGCGCATGCGTCAAGCTTGCCCAGAATTGGGCCAGAATATGATAAAAATTTCAGTTCGGCGCTGACGCGCCGGCCTAAAGTACGCTATTCTAGGACAGGGAATGTGAGCTTCTGCCCTAAAATACGCTATAATAGGACAGGAAATTCGCCGAAATCGCCCCCTAAAATACGCTATTCCGGACAAACCTTGGGTGTGGTTTCCGGGGTCCTCGTTGGTCCGAATTGTGTCGAATATGCATCATGGGGCTTTATGGCACATTGAATGGAAGCTGACGCCCTATACAGACTAATTCGGGAGCACACTGGCAGGTGGAATTAGACAATTGTATGTAACGGTTGAACGGTTGAGAAAAGATGGCGAAGAAGGACATAGTACAGACGCGTTGCAGGCGCAAGTCAGGTGGTTCGCCCGGCTCCGGATTCGGTTACCTTTTTTCCGAAGTGCTCGCTTCCTCTAGCCATGGCCTCAACTCACGACGCCAGCGCTCAGAATGCTGTGGATATGGCAAATGCGAGGAATCAAGCATCGATAGATGTTTCCAGCGTCAAGCATTTCAAATTGCGAATAGACGGAAAAGAAGAATGGCAGAGGAAGGAGAACCTGATTCGAAAAAGGGCGTGTCTGATAAAGGTACAAGGTGAAAAAACGACCTTAGTCAACGGTGAGCTCGTCAGTGACTATGAGAACAGGGAATAAATGACGCAAACAGAAAAGTAGGTCTTTGGGCTGGAGCAAACAAGGTACCTACCGCTCTGCATGTTACTGGTACGCGTTCGTTCTAAAACAAATTCGCCAATTTACTAAAAATGACACGACAATTTGAATAGCATTCGAACCGTATTCCTTCTCCAAGCTTCGCAGGAACTCTTAGATAAATACGCTGGACCTACAGCTACGCGTGCAATTATTGGTTGTGACACGCAAAAGCAAAAAGCAACGCCGCTACACTCGAGACGACAGTGACGTATATTCCAAACATTTCTTTGATGTTTCTTTCTTGTTTCTTTCACTCGTTCCACCACTCTTCACGTCGCTGGGCGGGTTTTCATGCGGGAGCTTTTGGCACTTATTCCTCCTCATGCGAGCAGCTCTACGTCTCATTCCTGGCATTATTTTCGGCTGGCTACCATCACAGAATCCTCTGGACCGTCAGCGATCTCGTTGACCTTCTTGTGAAGTGCCGGCGCTTACTTTACGTTTGGGCCCTTTGTTACTTATGATCATGACTCGTTTACTTGTTTATCGCAGTAAGTCAGTAATATGGAAATATCAGATAATCTTCCACCAGCCTACCTCTTGTCACCACACGCCTACGCTTGCCTTCCAGGCTTGATTTACTATGGACTCAACGATCATTGACGAATGGTTTCGAAATTGCGGTGGATAAGCCAGACTGTGGCTAGTTCGGAGTAATTAGAATGTGTGTGTGTGTTTGGCTGGGCTTTAGCCCCGCGCTCCCGCCCGTGTGTTGAAGCAGACATATGATCAACAAATGGTGAGATGCATTACTCACCTGGTTATGTAGCAAGTAGACTGGTCTGGAGGACTAGTTGGAGAGCGAAGAGTTCTTGTATAGACAAGTAGTAGTACAACTGAGTGTGCTAAGGAGTACGGTAAGTACCTACAGTATTTATACTAAGTACAACTACAACTATACAGTATCATAGTAAGGTGGCTTAGGGCATAGGGTATGATCATAATGGTTCAACAGCATGTAAGTACGATGTAAGATTGAGTAATTATGACTACGTTCGACTACTATTGTATTGAACAGTTCATATGCTTCATAAGCGTATGTATCATATTTATAGAACTAGCGAATGGCATAATTACAGTGTCTAGTATGCTTATTGAGCAAATACAAAGACAGTGCTGTTGCCTTATGTAGCGCAGCTACAAAGGTGTTTCAAGGAGTATTAACGGGACGAAAGACTCATGTCGAGTTGATTGATGACGTCACTATTGTAAGCATCAGATCCTTTCAACACTCCCCCTCGCTAAGAGTAGTGATAGGGAATTTAAGCTTTAAGGACTTAGAACCACATTCTAGTTTTTGATATGACTTAGCGTACGGTCATCGAAGATTTGTTCAAAGAAATGTAATACCAAGGAGATCTCGGAATTTCTTGAATTTAATCAATGCGAGATTCTTTGTCAGAATATCAGTAATGTTATCTTCGGTTCAAACATAGAATAGTTCGATGTGTCCATTTTCAATCTTTTCCCGAATATAGTGGAAGCGAATATCAATGTGTTTCGTTCTTCGCTCTTGAATTGGATTAGAAGCGAGGAAGATCGAACCTTGATTATCACCACATAACGGTAATGATTGAATAGGAATTCCGATCTCATTGAATAAAGATCAAAGCCACTTGAGTTGTCAACAAGAGTCGGACAATGCCATATATTCAGCTTCGGTGGACGAGAGTGCAACAGTTTTCTGTTTATGGGAAACCCAACAGATTGGAGCAGCGGCCAATTGTATGATCATCCCAGTATGTGATTTTTGGTCATCTGGATCAGAGGCCCAATCTGAATCACAGTATGCCATGAATCCTTCGTCGGAGTTACCGTCAAACACTATTTCATATTTCCAAGTATACATTAAGTAACGGACGATATGAAGTGCTTTGTTTAGGTGATCTGGACTTGGATTGGCTGAGTATTGACTCATTTTTATGACAGCGAAATCGATGTCAGGGCGTGTGCCAAGCATTAGATACAATAGAGATCCAATGACTTGTTGAAACTTTTGTTGGAGTTTTGGATCGACTTTTCCATCGTTTTCACGAGGATTTCATGAAGAAGGTAATGGGGTGTGAGCATCTTTAAAGTTTGACATCCCAAATCATTTAATGATTTTATCGAGATAATCACATTGATCAAGGATCAACTTCTTTTTAGATTGGTCTCTTCTAATGCGCATTCCTAGGAACTCTTTAGGTTCACCAAGATCGCGACATTCCCATGTTTTCATGAATTGCTCTTTTTTCTTCATTACCAGGGATTTGTCAGATCCCATGAAGAGAGCATCGTCTACATATACAATGGCAATTACAGTTTTGCCTTTTTCTTTGAAGGTGTATACGCCGCCATCTGAACTAGTGCACTTGAATCCTAGTTTACCCATGGATCGATTCATTTCTTTCCACCAGGATAAGCCACTTTGTTTCAGACCGTATAATGAACGATGTAACCGCCAAACCTTGGTTTTGTCCTTAACGAAACCTTCGGGTTGTTCCATATAGATCTCTTCATCAAGCTTGCCGTACAAATAAGCCTGTTTGACATCTAAAGCCTGGATTTCCCAGTCTTCTAAAGCGGCTAAAGCGAGAAGAGTTCTAACGGTTTTGAATCGCGCGACTGGCAAAAACAACTCGTTATAATCGATACCAAATTGTTGTGAAAAGCCTTTAGCGACAAGTCGGGCTTTGTAGCGACCATCTTTCTTTTTATTAAAGACCCAACGACATTTGATTGGTTTACAACCGTGAGGGATTTTGACTTCCTCAAATACTTTGCGTTTGCAGAGTCCGTCCAGTTCTTCTTTACATGCATGATCCCATTTCGCCTGTTCATCAACAGGAAGATGCCGATAATGCCGAGTAGAACTCCAGGCATCAGGTGTACTTGAAAGGAAACTTTTAAGTTCCATTTCGTAAGTAAAGGGAATCGATTGCGAAAGTAAGAAGTTTTGTAATTCTACTCCCCCTTCCTGAACTATACGAGATAGGTTAATCTCTTCAAACAATGGTTCTTCCTGTTCATGATCTTCATCCCACGTTTCTTCTCGAATGGGGGATGCCGGTGGAGTGTCAAGATCTATAGGAGATGCATGACGATTGGGATCATTGATAGGTTGTGTACTTGTACTAGGCTCGTTTGGTTTAGGAACATTGACACGAACTTGACATTTTTCTTCGATCTTTTTATTTCGATCTACTTTTTTGTCTAGTGCAAGTGTCATTTAGAGTATTCTCTTTGACCTTTTGAGCTTGTCTTTTCCAAGTAGAAGCCTTGCGAATGTTTTCGCGAGTGGTAGGAATTAAACCAGGACGAATAGGAGCAGTTCGGGTGCGGACAGGATTTTTACTTTTCCATTCAGCAATAGCTTCCGGGTCATACCAATGAGGTTTAGGTGGGACCGGTGGAGGCTGTTCGTGAGGAATTTCATTATCATGAGGGGTAGGAGAATGTGGACGTTCCGGACTGTTTTCTCGTGATGTGCGCCGAGATGTGGGTGCATTTGTATAAATGTCATTGGCATCATCCAGATCATTGTCAAAATTTCCTGGCTGTACAGGAGAATGATCTGGTTTATCGGGAGAAGTAAACGGGATATGACTAGGATCATAAGGATTGTTGTCATCTGAAGATCCGTCGTCAGCAGGATCATCAGTTGGTCGTGTTGGGGGTTTATCACTTGGTATGATAGGACTAGGTTTATTGGAGGGTTTGTGACTCTTGTCAGATTCACGGCAGCGTGGAAACCAATCTTCAATAAAGCGAGCTTGAGCACCATAGTATAGCGCATTATTACTACGCATGAAGATATATCCTTTGCTTCCTGTGTCATAACCAATGAAAATCATTTGTTAGGAAGCGTCGCGTTTCCTAACGAGTCTGCACACGTCCGATCAAACCAGCGGCTGATGGACCGGAAATCCGATGGCAATAGCCTGCCGGTTTTTGACAGGCGCCCAAATTCCTGTTCTTTCTCTTACTGCCACGACGCCACAACAACGCATTCCCAACCACTAAATTCCGACGTCTACGGTCATCTATCCCACAGTTGCTGTTTTGAATGTCTTAGCGGCGCTACCAACGAAATCCCCGATATTTCCTCTCAACAAATCGACTCTTACCCCAAATTCCCCAATATTCCAAACCCTACAAGACCAGTCTCGACACAACTCCCATATCCATTTGTTTCTCATACCAAATTCCCTATTCCATCGTCCTTTCATTCGCTTACTATCGCTAGGGACCGGGACCCATTCCAACGACTCAATATGACTTGCAACTATACTCGGAATTGCGTTGTCACTGCGGGTCGAACTCGCAGTTCCGAACTACATTACCATCACAACAATACCTTCTTCTTACAGTGTCTATGTACCTGCAATGCCCGAGTACCTTCCCTACCCTCCCTTACACTATTACCAATTACCTATTTTATTACGGTGGTACAACGAGTCAACCCTCTCGGATGATACGTTGTATTCTCCCTTTTTTGAGAGACAACTCACGCAGCACTGCGCGAGCTGCGGCCCGGTCAAATGCGCAGGTCGCGCAGCTTAATTTACTGCGCGACTACGCATACGCAGGTTGACAAGCCATTATAGTTATATTAATTACTGTCCAATAACCTATATAAGCTGGGGACCTTGTCTGTAAGGCCCCCAGATCAGTTATTTTGCAATTATATCGGTTTTCTTCTCTCATTCAGTCTTTCTCTCTCTCAGTCTCTTGTCTCTTATCTCCAGCTCTCTCTCCTCTTTATCTCTTTTTATCAACCAATGCAACCTTGATCTTGATTCCCCTAAATCACTCAACACTCCAGTTATTATAACTATACTACATTGCCAATTTCCAACCCACCATCTCAAGTAGACATATCTGCCCAGCGGTCTTTGTCAGCGCAAACCCCAAAACCAATTAATCAGATCTCTTGTCACTAAAAACAGTCCCTTTTTCCCACTCGACACCTCCTAGAGAAGTCAACGTGACACGCTCTAACATCATTGCTGTGGAATGCAGAGATAATTTATTTTTCCACTGTGCACGTGGAATAAACACGTATGCACCACAACCAAATGTTCTGAAATAAGAAACATCGGGTTTGTTCCGTAAGAAGATTTCAATAGGTGTCTTCCAATTCAATCGACGGATCGGAGAGCGGTTGTATACATGCATAGATGTGGAATATGAAAATTCCCACCAAGAATCAGGGCAGCAAGCGTGATGTCGCATAGCTTCTGATTTATCTATTAGAGTGCGATGTATGCGTTCAGCGTGTCCGTTCTGTTGATGAACATGAGGTTCAGATTTATTAACCTCGATACCTTCCGTTTTGAGATAATTGATAAATTGATCTGATAAGAATTCTCCCCCTCAATCAATACATATCTTTTTAATTTTACGTCCGGTTTGCTTTTTGGCCCATGCTTTAAATTGATTAAAAGTGAGGAAAGCTTTGGACTTAAGACGTAGTTTGACAGAGTAAGCGTAAGACGAACAATCATCCAAGAATGTGACAATATATTTATATTTATGATAGGACTGAATTGGTAATTCGGTCAAATCAAAGTGCACAAGTTCTAGGGGATGTTCGGCATGTTTAGAAGAAGAGGGGTATGATTTCTGAGGTTCTTTACCAATAACACAACCTTTACAGATGTGTTTCTCAGTAGGAGTAGGTATTTTAGGAAGACCTTTGACATTAGCAGGAGCATGTTTAAGGATCTCATTGCCTGGATGGGCAAATTGGTTATGCCATAAGTTGTAATCAATAGAAACCATATTGACTATCTGCGCTTCAGGATTCAACACGTCAGCATGAAGCCAGTGGAGCGAATCACCAGTATTATATGGTTTTCCAGTCATAATGATTTTACGATTTGACTTATTGCGTATCTGACTTTGATCTCCAGTAATGACTGTATAGCAGCCATTTTTATTTAGTTGACCAATTGAAATAAGGCGATGTGGGCTATTGGGCTGGTAATACACCGGGTGTAACTTAGTTGTGTGGGTAACACCTGTTCCATTTTCATGACAAATATATACTGTTCCAGCGCCAAGTACATGCGAACAAGATTTCTTATCAGCAGATACAAGTGGAATCGGATTTCTCCATTCCTTGTGATCAGCGAAATCCTCAATATTCGGAGTAAAGTGGTGTGAAGCGCCAGAATCAAATAACCAAGACATATCATACGTCGTTGCTTGTATTCTTACATTATTCTCAGGGAGTTCCTTACTCTCAGTAATTGCATGCATAAAATTTATATATTTTGCCTCATCAAGAGGCTCAGGCGTAAGTACAGAATCAAATAAATAAGAACTAGTTGCATGGTACAAATGTTCGTGCAAAGTATTGTTATTTATAGTAGAAGATCTGTTTAGCCAATGCAATGAATTAGAGATTTTCTTTTTAAGGAAATTAAAAGGGACTTGCCAGTAAGAAGTATGTTCATTGCCAGATCCATACATTTCCTCATCGTAATCGTCGATTCTGGCAAAACCGTCATCGACGACTGATTGAGCCCAATCGGGCGGCAACTCTTGTTCCTCTATCTTCATATCTCTGAGGAGAGGATCAAGTTTGCCCATGTAAGGGTCAATATCCTTAAGAGGATCGATGGAGGATGAGAAAGAGGCGAAGTTAGCAACTGGGAGTGGATTGTCAGTGGAAGCTTCATTGGCGTGCGGTTTGCCTTTGCCTTTCCATTTCTTCTTCTGATTGCCTTTATCGTTGTTGCCGCTATTACCACCGGAGGAAGAAGCCTGTTGGTTCGAACCAGATGCATCAGCATTTTGCTTCTGCTTCTTTTGTTTCGACCAGGAATTCTTCGATTTTCACTTTTTGTTCACTGTAGATAGGCGAGAAGCGAGTGATGTGGCATTGGAGCGGCATCGATTGTATTCATCCTGAATCTTGGGGATGATTGCAGCAAGCGTAAGATTTACGCCAGTGTGCTGGCTTAGCATTGTCATTGCTAAGCCATCCCAAGCACGAGGAAGAGCAGCAAGAAGAACCATGGCTTTGACCGGTTCTGACAAGGTGAGACCAGAGGCGTCGAGGCGGCCAAAGATCAAAGTGAGAGTAGCGATTGGCATAGCCGGATCGGAGTTCTCAGCAATCTCAAAACCAATGGCCTCTCGGAAGATTCCGAAGAGTCCAGCGGCGCCAGGAGTACCATAGGTAGTCTCAAGATATTGCCAGGTTAACCTAGCAGTGGCCTTGATAGCTGTTTGCCTAATGTGGTTAGGCAGGCGGAGAGAGATGGCACCAATAGCGGCACCATCATTCTCATCCCAGGTGTCAAGTGCATCCTGATTGGTAGCAGGATTGCCGGTAGGAGATGGGCGAACCTTAGTGCCGGAGGCATGTCCGAAAAGTTTTTGGACTTGAAGGTAAGCCTTCATTCCAGACGACCAATCGTTGTAGTTGGAACCGTCGAAGAGGGGAACAGCGTTGATTGCAGTAGTGGAAGACATTGTGATTCTGATTATGAATTTGTCAGTAACAATCAATTAAGATGTTTGACATGTCCAAGGTCATGAATCTCAGATTCACTTGACTTCGGTGATTACCCATTTTTGACTTTGTTGTGGTGTGATCGCAGTTTGTTTATATCCATCCATTTTCCATCTCTGATCGGGTCATACACATCCCGCATCAGCTAGTTTGAACTGGAACTATATACTAAAACCATATGCCAAGAGAAAACCGTTTGAATCGTCATGACTCATGTTTTCTTTACCAGTAGGATCAATTAAGATTCAAGGTTCAGAAAGCAAGTATTCAGACCTAATAGGTGTTTTAAGGGACTTAAGGCAATGTGGGGGAATACTACAGTAGGAGGCCAAGAAACTCTCACGTGTTCGCAATTGCCCAGCCTACGCGCATATGCTTTTGATTATTCACATAGCAGCAGAAGTCTACCTGGGAGCAGGAATCGGCCCACAAACAGCCCTAAGTGAATAGGAACTGCCAAAAGTTCGTTCAACGTGGAGTGCCTGTGTATATACAGTGTAGGTAATAGTTAGTTCAATTGAAGAAGCCTTATATATTTTAGGCTCTTCCGGAAAGGAGGTAACAAAGTGAATCACTGATTACCATTTACACCCAAACCCGAAGCCACTAATCATCATGCCTAATGTCTACGAGGTAGGACCAGATGAGTTTGTTAACGCGATCAACCATTTGTCAAAGATGCAATGGTGTAACGACCTTCGTCGAGCAAATCCGGGGCCCATAACCTGTTGAAGCAGACATATGATCAACAAATGGTGAGATGCATTACTCACCTGGTTATGTAGCAAGTAGACTGGTCTGGAGGACTAGTTGGAGAGCGAAGAGTTCTTGTATAGACAAGTAGTAGTACAACTGAGTGTGCTAAGGAGTACGGTAAGTACCTACAGTATTTATACTAAGTACAACTACAACTATACAGTATCATAGTAAGGTGGCTTAGGGCATAGGGTATGATCATAATGGTTCAACAGCATGTAAGTACGATGTAAGATCGAGTAATTACGACTACGTTTGACTACTATTGTATTGAACAGTTCATATGCTTCATAAGCATATGTATCATATTTATTGAACTAGCGAATGGCATAATTACAGTGTCTAGTATGCTTATTGAGCAAATACAAAGACAGTGCTGTTACCTTATGTAGCGCAGCTACAAAGGTGTTTCAAGGAGTATTAACGGGACGAAAGACTCATGTTGAGTCGATCAATGATGTCACTATCGTAAGCGTCAGATCCTTTCAACACCGTGGTCACCGGGTGAACCGGATGACCCAAACAGAGCCGGAGCTCAATCGTAAGGGAGAACGGTGAGTACGGGCGAGAGAAAACCCCAAACAGAGCTTGGGATCTGACTGTTCAACCAAGATATGTATTGTGTGAAAGTAATGAAATATACTCTTGGGCATGAAATAGTGAATATGGGCAATGTCCCAGTAATAGTAATATGGGCAATATCCCAGTAATAAGGGCAATGTCCCAGTAGTAGTAATGCGGGCAATGTCCCAGTAATAGTGAATATGGGCAATATCCCAGTGAATAGCAAATAATAGAGGATTAGGAACTTGTGGGCTGGGAGTGTCGACAAGATGGATCCCATTTGAGGGCTGGGTGGGACCCACCACAGAAAGTGCAGACATGGCTAGCACTGGGGCATTTCGAGGAAAAAGAGCAAAAAATGTTCCAATAAGTGCATAGGCGGATTTTGGTCATTGGGTGAAGGAGCTCCTTGCCTTCCTGGATGGCCCACAAGGGAGGACCATGAGTCAAGTTGTTGTGAATGTAGAAGGTATGGCCAACAGCCCCGCAGATGATGCAGCAGGGGTCTTGGAAGGCTGTATTAGGGGAGAAAGTAGAAGCATTCCGGCCATGAGGGAGATGAGATGGAGTTTCAACTGGAAGAGCAGAACGGGAATCCCAGCGAGACTGAACGCGAGACCAATAAGTTCTGTATTCAAACAAATCGAACTCGGTGGATTCATTCTGGTGCTTCTGCATTTCCAAAAGTATTTCCAATCGCGATAACCACATCCAGCATCCCTTCTTCCCCCTCACCAACCCACAAGCTACCGAACGAGCTGCTGCTCATGATATCCATCTTTGCTGTGCGCAGAGCACCGTGGCGTATGCCACGACAGCGGATCCAATCATTTGCCTCAACGCGGTTTGCAGTCAGTGGCGCTCCCTAGCGTTAGGATGCCTCAGCGTTTGATCGATGGACTCTGTCCATGTCTGTGATCAGGAGGAATACGACGAAGCCGAAAATCCTTCGCTAGAGACTCGCCCAGACATGTATCTTGATGTTCTCTCGCTATACATGAAGGGTTTCCCTGGGTTCATCTAGAAAAGAAGATAAAGCGATAGAGCATCGATTGACACCCGAACTAGTTGGTTCCGCTTCCTGGTGGAAAACCTCCATTACATCACAAAATGGGCCTATCGTCCGAGAATCATTCTAGCATGTGTGGACTGGATCTCCTTTCACTTGACACAGCGGTCATAGTAGAACTTGAATCATCTTGCCTAGACAGAAAACAACTTCATCGCTCGTGCGTCGAATCTTTCAGCATTGTCGGTGTACTGGTGCACATGGAATCTAGCGAATATGCCACTTCTCTCACTCGACAGGAATACGACCCAAATTTTGAGAGTTTTTTGAAATGTAGCCACAAGTCACATACCTTGCTATCCAGCGGTCTCAGTTTTCGGACTACATTCTTCGGCAAATATCGATCACCACTTTTCACGCCTGCTTTCAAGAAGGACTACTTGTTGGACGCAACACCATTCAACTTTCCTTACACTCTATGACCTCTCCTTCATTTACCGCTCTCATACCGGAAAGTTCGACGTATTGTAGACTGCAAATGAGTGCCAGAAAAGACCTGGGTGCCTGGAATAGTGTTGGTTCGTTCTTGGACCACTCGAGCCAAAGTTGCATCTTAGCCATCCTCTACATAGTGCTAGTTCTTCTTCTAAAGCATCTGGCTGAATTGGCCGTTGAAGATGAAAGTTCCGAATCCTCTCACACGATCATTCACTGAGAGCCTTCACGCTTTGCAACCCAGCTTTTCGCAATCTTCCCTTTACCCACTTGACGCTAAGCGTAAAATCCGAGGGATTTGATCATGCCGCGGCGTTTATCAGTGTAGTTCATCGCGATGGACAGATCCGAGAAGCGAAGCTTGGCTTATCTTAGGATTGAAGATGGATGTGGAGCGTGTGCGTGTGGAATAGATCAATAGTACTTGTTGCTGTCACTTCTCGAAACCCAGGGACTCCTGGCTGTAGTGAAAGGTGTGGATCTGCCAGTGGAAGGAGTTGTGCTGGTTTTATAAGGCGGCTCGGCAGATGATAGATTTGTTGAAACGCGATTGGGGTGTAAACAGACTCAGACCCCGACCAAGGAGGATATTCCTAAGCCTGTACTCATGATCTGCTCCAAGTTCTGGCTAGTATGTAACAGTACTCCACTACCATTTTGTTCTAATCACGATGATCTATCGCTTTACTAAGCTTCATCAGCATCGAGTCTCTTCCATCTACCACGCTCGTGTAGATTAACTCGCAGCTTTCATCATTCCATACACCATCAATCAAGATCCTAATACATGGGATAGAAGCGAGGAAAATCTTGCATGACTCCCTAACGATATAAAATGATTACTAGTGGTATACGCATTCGTATGCCCTCAAACCCAAGCAGTCTTTCCATCTCACTGTTGACGGACCGTCTTGCGAAGTCATATCCCATAGCTTAAATAATGACCGCAGAGGAAACACAATCTTCCAGAATCTTGTCATTGTGATATTTGTCTGCGCACTCCAAGGTATGAATTTGAGGAGCTCAGAAAATGCTTGAACTTACCTATTGTTACTTGAAGGAATATGTTGTTTAACTTTTGCTATCAGCATTCATATATACTTGCAAGTCTTTTCCAGGAAGGTTTTTCAAGGTCTACTAACACACCATTTCATTGGCACTTATTTTCAGATGCAAGAAAAGCAATAAATGGGCTCAAAAAGCAATGTGCTGCCTTCTCAGTGGCACCTTTGTTTTGGTGACGGTGGCTTTCATCGGAAACCTCACAGAGAACTTCGTTCTTGTCAAGTATTCACTCAGAGTGTCTCTTCCAGGCGGGATTTTCGCCCAAGCCGAAGCAGCAGACTCGCAGCCGCTGTTTCAAATTTGGGAACAGATTATTAATTGGTCGGGTAACATAGAAGTGAGCGGCAACTTTGTATGGCTTTTAATGGATATGGCTGACACTCTTGACATCTCAAAAGCAATTTATTGCAGATTTAATTATTGCATGGAGAGCGTGGGCGTTGTGGCCTAATAACAAGACTGTTCAATGGACTTTGATCTCTCTCGTGCTCGCAGATATAGGTGAGTCTACTTCTCCTTTGATACCCGCATGAACAGTGACTGAGTCGCCAAACAAGGGGTTACCATAGCCGACAGTGTTGTAGACACTCGAAAAGAGTTATCAGGAGCCAACCAGTCTGTGACTCTGGATTGGGTCATTTCGGTGCTGTCCCTCTTGGTGAATGTTGTAGGAACATCATTGATAGCCTACCGAGCATGGTGAGCACCAACGCCAGTTTCAAAGAAGTAACTTATCTGATCAGAATGTTTGGTTAGGATGTACCACAGATCTATCAATGTTGTGTCTATTCGGAGGAAGAAAACACGAATGGAAGCAATACTCCTCATCCTTGTGGAGTCTGGAGGAATTTTTGGCATATTGCAGGTATGTGTTCAATAGCTATCTATGTTGACTCCCTTCTGACTCCAAGGGGATGTTATAGGTACTGACAGTAATTTTTGAAAAACTCGATGTACATGCAGAGGCCTTTTCGCCTCTAGATCTCGGGACGCGGTTTATCATCAACCTCTACTCCTATTTTGCTGTGAGAGCATTAAGTTTATTCGAGATATCAACTTACAAACGTTTCCCAAACTCCATACCCAGGGTCTGAACCCACTAGTCATATTCATCTTGGTGCAAACGCAAAACACATATGATCAGAGTGTGCACTTTGACAAGACTGCGTCTTCAATCCAGGCTGGCAGCCACCCACAGCGTGTAGACGATGGCCATAGTGTGGAGAATCAAGACTGTACAGCTGTGCGGGATAGTGAAGAATAGCAGGAGACTATCTAATAAGTACACTGGAGAATGGGGAAAAAAGGGATTCAAAGAGTAAATGATGCGGGAGAAGGAAGGGTCGTACGACTCCTGTTCCGCACGGCCAACTTTGACTGTAGTATTTCCCTTTTATCCAAGCCATCTACTTGCGCATCATGATCATCTTTTTCAAAGTCAAGGCCTAACTAAGATTTTTATAACTTGTCCGCTGGAAACTTGAATCAAAACAGATGTACTGTACTATGCAATGCGCATATCTCAGAAGTGATTGATCATCTCAAGCAGTTAGTGTTTATGCTATGCGAGATAGATAGCTTGATTTCTTTCCTCCGGATTTCCTCAGAGCCTCTTGATAAATAGGAGATGCATTTGATCGGAGTCTAAAGTGAATCTGTTTTTCACAGCTCACCAGTCGGGATAATTCTACTGGGCAACCCTCTTTCTCCCAGCAACCCCTTTAGCAACCAACCCCTTCAGCAACCAAAAAAACTTTAGGAGTCATGGTGACTGTTACACCGGCCTCAGCGCGGTCTTGCTAACGCCTGCCAGCGCATACCCCGGAGTCAGATGGGTAATAATAAACCGAGCGGTCTCACAAAGATTCACAATGATGATCTTTTCATGAGGTAAAGGAGCATATCTGGCTTGGGGCGATGTAAGGGGCAACACGAATATCATGTTGACTACGAGAATAGGCCATCAACTCATTCGATGAGCGTTGAGCCTTGATGCGGATGTGGACTCTGGAGACGCATGAGAATCCAAGAACAAATAGGGGATGAGATCTAGCCACCTGGGCTTCATTGGGCTACCATGGATTTCCACCGGAGATTTTGAGCATACTTCTGCGTTACGAATGTCAACTTTCAAGAGCAACACTACAAAGTCTAGCTGGAGTATCTGTGGTCGCCGCTGGTTGAGTCGGGGTGGCAAGGTAATTAAGCAATGAGTGGGCGCTCTATGGAAGGTTCACGGAGTGACCGGACGCTACAATGCATTTCGAGGTTTCTTGAGGGTTGTCGTCAGGCAAGGGGGCTGCCCAATAGAATTATCCCACCATTCGCTTCAAGGGCTTAGACTTTTGAACATGAGTACCGGTATTGGTATTATCATCTCACAGCAATAAGTATCGACCCATGCTACATTTTATGGTACATGTTTCATCATTCAGATTCAGATGAACAGGAACAGGAATAAGTAAATTTACTACTACTACTATTCATGTAGCACTATTATTTTCTTCAGCGACACCCTGCGGTCTACCTTCCTCTTTGCGGATTGAGCTAGCTGCAGAGTTGTCGTTCAGTGGAGCCGGTTGCTCCATCGTGGAACGGCGAAGTCAAGTATCTATCTATCTATCTATTTATTTATCCTGGAATCATCAGTGCGCGATGTTAATGGAGTGGGGTGGAGCGGTGACGAGATAATACAGCTAGGCCAGCTGTTTCTCACCAAGTACAAATTTAAGTATCTGCGAAACCAACTGCGTTCTCCGTCGTGACTACCTGATTGCAACATGATACTACTAGATGCACTCCAAATTTATGTCTTTTCGCAACACTATAAATGCCACCAAACTGAACGCTTTTAAGTATAGTCTTCGCAGCTAACCTATACTTCCCCTTCAAAATTTTAGTCGCCATCCAACTCAAGTCTTGTTTGCTTTCCACCTCCACTAGTTAATTACTTGCGCAGAATGTCACCGGAGGAAAGCGAACTATTAGCTTCCGTCGGAGTTTCCCTCTACTGGGATACTGCTCAAGTGATATTGGATATGTCGTTGTTTGGTGAGCCAGGCGATCTTATTTGTTGTTCTCAGCATTGAAAAATCTAGGGTTCTATGTTCTCATTACTATCATTTCATTACACCTACTCTTGTAAGCCCATTTCCTGCTCCAAAATTTACTGGAGTCTCGCACTGACGGATTCATTCACACTTACTTAGCAAAACCGGAATCAAAGGTTCCCGTCCACGTCAAGTCCTTCTCGGCTTGACAATCCTAGTTTTTTTCGTTAATATCTGGGCCTTCATCAACGAAGCAGCAGTCAATCTCATTCGGCCAAAATACATTTTTATGCCATTAGGAAATCTAGTTGAGCAAATTGACCTGGCGGCTTCCAAGTCTCTCAGACCATGGTCACTGGTACCAACAGCGCTTTTCAATGTCAGTATTTTGTATTCATATTACGAATTTTGTAAACTTTCAGCTGATGTTGGTGAATTATCTTATTTTATCCTATGCGTAGGTATTTGTTGGAGATGCCACTGTTATATGGCGAGCGTATACTATTTATGGGTCAAACAGAAAAGTGCAGTTGGCTCTGGTTCTTCTTATGATCATCAACGGAGGTGAGTTCTATCATGTCTCAATTATTTTTTTCCGCGATATCACACAAGGATTTTCCGGTTATTTAAAGTTATTGGTGAGACTCTAGTACTCATTGTCTCGAGAACCAAAAATCAACCGACGCGTACTTGGCTTTCTAGTCATTATCAGGCCCCAAATTTTTGCTGATTCCTGTTTTTTTCTGGTATAGTGGCAATCATTACCGATGTTACGTGGACTCAGGTAACGATAACATCAGTTGCTGCAGAGAGTTCTCTTGTGCATGAGAGCCTTGAAACAGTATGTTATTGGACCTCTCCTCTTGTCAACCTTGTGGTATTGGTTGCTATCGGCACCAAATTACGGTGAGAACTCTCCTCCCCAAGTATATTTCCTTTGGTATTAACCTCGTACCCACCTCCTCCTTCTTTGAAGAAATCATCACCGATTCATTCAGCCATTGTATGGTAAAAATAGCCATAAACGGTCTCAAGTTGAGCGACTGCTACTGTTCTTAGTCGAGTCTGGGACAGTCATTTGCATCTTACAGGTTTGTTCCAAGATTTTTTACTATGGCTGTATATAGAGTACTCAAGGTCCTCTTGAACTCGTTACCTACTAGCTGGTATTCGCGGTCCTTCTAACATTAGACTTATTTACAATTGTCAATGAGGGTACATTAACTGCATTTATGTTGGTGAACTCGCTGTATATTGGCGTTGCGGTACGTAATTAAACATACCATTCATATTCTGTATTGATGCCAACTCATCCTTCCTTCCTTCTAGCCAATGTATCTTCAAGCAGTTATCATCTTGGTCAATATAGACCGAGCACCACTGGAGCAGACTTTCCATATTGATATCAACGGCGCGACCACAAATGAACATGGAAGGATAGCAGTTCAGCATGAACCGGATGTTATCGATGTTTCGCAACCTGCTGACCCCACTGCTACTCAGGCTGTTCCTACTACCACAGCCGCTGTCGGTCATTCTACCCCCGTTTCATTCCAGACACAGTAATCTGTCCATTGGTAGTACTTAAATAACCGCACTTCGTTGTATATAAGGAATATCGAACAAAGTGTTCAATCTAAGTATTGTGCATCCTTTTCTCAGATTCAGTCTCACAATGTTGAGGAATACGTGTGTGTGGTGGGCAAGATCTCGGAGTCGCAGAAATTGTAGGGCGTGCATAGATCTCTCCTAGCACATGCTGCTCTTAACTTCGAGTACTGATGCTCGGACTCTCGAAAACCTTTGTTTGAGTACTACAGTAGTATATACTTACTACCTTATCATAATATTTCTGTCGTTCTTGTTGGAAATACCTGGCCGCTGGTTGTCCGGCCGCTCCGCACGTCGCATATACCTCCTATTCCTTCAGTATATAATACACGTAGTTACACTCGATCAATTAATCTTGCTTCCCTTTTCCCCCCATTGATTCCCTCCCCATTGAGTCTTACCGGGGTTGTACCGACCGTGCCATCTCGTTATCTTACAGTTCTGGAATGCGGCGTGATATCTTGTATACTAAGTAAAATATTTCTTTCCCTTTTCCAAATTGAAAGGCAACTCCCATCCACTAAGACATTTGTATTGTACCCTAACAGTAACACGATAAGCTTCGTTAAACACAAGGGGGTCAAGTAAACTTTTTGTTAAACCGTTCAACACTATGTATAATAGTACATAATAAACCTGATCAAACCCATACACTGTTCCCAATTAAATAATGAGTTTAAACAGCGTTAAACACGCTTTTGAACGACCAATCCATTAATCTCTCTGTCACTCACCCAGCCGTTAAACACTGTTAAACCGCTGTTCAACAACGTTGAACATCTTTTCAAACAAAACAAGACCTAAGTACACCAAGTGGTTAAACGTTGTTTAACGAGTTTAAACCAGAAAATGCACCAAAAAAAATTTTTATGTTTTGCATAGTACTTGGTAGTTAAACTATGTTAAACAAGCAGCCGTTAAACTGGATTATTCTATTTGACAACCCCCTTGTTATGAAACAACCCTTTCCTTATCTAGCAACCCAGTTGTTGTCACAAATGGTCACAGTTCACCAAATATGCCAAATAAGCAGACATTGAGTATTTCATAAATTTTTCTATTGCGACTTGCTGATTTTCTTCAGAATATGGGGGTGGGAAAGGGGAATGGCCACAAGTAGTGAGAATCAAGAACATTGCCAGCAGCTAGCTAAGTACCTAAACAATGGACTGGTTTGTGAGTGCAAAATATTACAGCATTTTTGGAAAACCTTGTCCAAATCAATCTTGGTGATGGCAATAATTCAATAAATGAATAAAATTCTAAAAAGGGAAACACTCTTCCTTCTGTCAGACAACCACCAAGTCAGCCTTGCACTGTATAATTACGACCCAAAGTGCCTGGGCTTTATGTGTTATGGTGAGAACTTCAAAAAGTGGAGTTCTCAGGCCAAAAATTAGCGTTACGGAAAATTTTTCTGGTATTTTGAGTTACTATTTTGCAAAATTCAAAGTTCCTTGAACCCCGTTATGCATTACAAATTTCAAAATGACCAAGTTCCCAGGGACCATGTTACAGTTACGGGAACTTTAGGTCGTAATTATACAGTATTCTGGTGGTTGTTGTTCACTGTGCTGGATGTTGCCCAGCACCGTGAGCAAGTACAAAATACTGACTATCCTACCCTTGACCTAGACAAGTAGTCAGCCTTGTAACCTTCTTATGTACTAGCATGCTGAGAAGTACTTAGTATCTAATATACATAACTTTACAGTTGGATTTTGGTAATCTACTCTGTGATACTGTGTGTAGTGGAGGGCATGCAAGGAGCATTCACCATTGAGTTGCAGTTACACCAAGGGAATTTCTATTGGATTCCTTGTTTAGAATTATATTTATGTATTGAATTTTTATCATCACCAAGATTGAAATACAAATAATATGTATCATGTAAGAGCTTAGGTACCTAATGCCATCTAGTACCACAGTAGCAGTAGCAAAATGCAAGTAAGCACTGAGCAGCAGTAATTGTCACTTTTCAAAAATTACACAAAGACATAAATATTTGAAAAAAAAGCAAAGTCACACTTTAATATGTTTGACAGGGTTGCTAAATAACACTTCAAGAGGGTTGTCCGTTAAGGGGGGTTGTTGTCAAACAAGGGGGTTGTCAAATAGAATGATCCCATTAAACTGGTTAAACTGGGACACCAGATACAGTGCCCATTAAACCGGGAATTAAAAAATAAGATCATGAGGGACAGGGGAAAGATGAGCATAGTTATAAAGGAACCGAGAGGGAGAAAGCATATGGAGATGAAGCATAGGCAGCGAAGAAAATGATTAAAAAATTATACCCTTCTACTCTTCTTACACTTCTTGTTGGGCGGCTGCTTGACACTGGCATTCTCCTCCATTCCTCTGGCATCTACTTCCGTATTGGCAGGCCGTCCGCATTTCCTGCTGCGCGCCCCCACCAACACCATTGCTTGTTGTAGCACTGTTTTCAACAGGCACTGCTTCTGGAATGGGTTCCAGCCTGTATGTCCAAAACTTGGATGGCTTCTTGCCTGCAACAATGACTTCTCTACTAGAGGGACCTGCCTTGTTAGAACTACTAGCTGCCATTCGACAACCCCTGGTACTTCTGCATGGAGCCACTGCAACACCATTTCCAACTGGTTTCTTTGAAGCACTGGTTTCATCATTGGTTGATGAAGGTCCTGGGGTAACTGACCTAGCAGGAAAAGGAGCTCATCCTTCACCTGCTGATGACAAAGTAATAGGAGCAGGAGTGGGAGCTTGAGCTGGAAGGGGGGCTGGAGCAATGGGAGCAGGGGGAGGAGGAATCAGCACTGGAGCAGGAGTAGGAGCTTGAGCTGGAAGAGGGGCAGGAGCAATGGGAGCAGGAGGAGGAGGAATCAGTGCTGGAGCAGGATTGGGAGCTTGAGCTGGAAGAGGGGCTGGAGCAATGGGAGCAGGAGTATGAAAATGAGCAGGAGCAGGATCATCCACTGAAGTCAATGCCCTGGGAGTAGAAGCAGGAATGGTGCTGCCTGAAGTTGATGCACTGGGAATAGCAGCAGGAGTGATGACTTGTTCACATCCTGAAGTTGAAGCTGTGGCAGGGGGAGGCTGAACGACTTGTTCACGTTTAGCAAAATGAAAGCCAAATCCCTCTTCTTCTTGGAAATATTCAGCCAAGGTGACTGACTATATTTGCCCCGGGGATTGTTTGAGGGTTGACCAGTGCAACAGACAAGTGGAACTTTTGCTCATTGTAGAAGGATTGGGGATCTTCCTTGATTTCATCCCAAGGTATCTTGCTGCCATATTGCTTGCCTAAATAACCTATCAATACGATCCACAAAAATTTCATTCCACATAGCACTCACCCCAAATTTTACCCAAAAAGTCTTTGACCACTGTTTGAATTTCCTTCCCTTTCAACTCAGCGAGCTGGACATCTGGAAAGAGCACAAAGCTGTTGTCATTGTTGGAGAAAATGTATGCCTTTGGGCCGACAGGCAATGCATCAGCCACCCAGTTGTGGAATGGTTTCACGTAGAGCTTGAGAAACTCGTTTTCGCCAATGGTCTCTGTAGAAAAATCTAGGCCACTGGTTCCCATTGAGAGGCTGGTATAATCGTCAGTTAGTGATAGTCAGGCTGTGTCTCTAATGACTTACTGTCTCATATGCACCTGCTGCTCTGTGTTATGATAAGAATATACTACCAGGGCTTCTACTGGTCCTACACAGCCTGATGTTGCAAGCGCCTTGAACAAAGCCGGAAAAGCTGTTTGAAACCTGCTTTGATTGCTAGATATATGGTCAGTAAGTTTTACAAGTATAGCGCTAGAAAAATGTTCACCTACCCAGCAATGTCAACCTGTTTTGCCTCCTTGTTCCATTGATTTCATTTTTCCTCTGTCAACCTGTCCCACATATCCTTCACCACAGTCTGGTAATTCTTGCCCTGGTCAACCTGTTGCTGGATATTGTCCGCTAGCTGGACCTTGAAATATTCCTGACCTGTAGTGGCAGCATGGAGTTCTCAAATACTCTCAATAATCTTGATTGCATCCTCATGCAAAACCATGATGCCGCTGCCTGGACGGACCTTCTTCAACTTGTGGTGGGAGTGGTTCTGGAAGATGCGGTTGATGGCCTACAAACAGAGCAATGTCAGTTCTCATGCAGATTCATCACAAAGTCAAACTTACATTCAAATTACTCTTCTTCCTCCCATTAGTCAGTGTGATATTCTGAAACAGTGCCGTCCCATCTTTGATTAATGCCAGGATAGCTTCCAAAGTGTCTTTCCTCCATTTGTTAATGACTGAACTGCCAATGAAATTCAAGTCATGTTTGTTGACTTGCTTCTTGAATTCTTTGATATAGTTTTGTCTTATTAGCTTGACTACCTGTGGGTGGATATCCATACTCTCTCGCTTCTTTGCAGCTGGTTCACGAACAGTACCAGCTTGCGTAGGAGCAGCATGAGCTTGCGCAGGAGTAGGAGCAGGCATTTCGGGGGCATATGCGGGAGGAGGTGTGTTAGAAGGCTCAACATTGGGCATTGTGGCAAAGTTGGATGAAAAAAATGGGTTGTAAAGTGAAAGTGGATATGACATGGCTGCTTTTATATCTTTCAGGCCACTTGAGGGACAATAGATACGGAATCTCACCTGCTTTGATCAAAGGCTACTGAAGGACAATAGTTGCCTACTGGTCCAACCTTGGCCAGTAATTCTGGATGCCATCTGATGAAAAGGAAAACAGTAGTCAAGTAGACTACAGAGCCTTCAGCTTGCACTGAAGGAGAAGATTGCCAGAAAGCAATCCCAGGAAAAGTCACTATGGGTCTATGGCGAGGAAGAAGTAATTCTGAGTAAGCACCGAGAAGGTCAAAAGAAATGATTTTAAGCACCAGAACTTGGGTGGGCTCTCAGCATTACTAATGTGGTTCTTGTAAATTTCTCCAAGTACTTCTTATCCTTCCAGACCAGAGGTCGTTATGAGTACTATCCATGGGTAATTGCGGTGTCAGAAGCTATACCTCCATCCGTGGAAACCCGGCGCTTAAAATACCCATCATCCATGGGTATTTTATGCACAGGTATCCACGGATGTCACAGGTACCTGCAAGGTTAAATGTAAATGTACTGGTATAATAATAATTGTACAGAAAATATGTACACAATGATTATAATATAACTGCCAAGCTTACAATTGCACACTTATAGGTGCTGGCACCATCATTCATTATAGTAATGAATATATTTTGAGGCAGCCACCAGTTTTTTGATTATACATAGGTCGCAGACACTCATGGGTGGATTTTTAGTGCCCTTCTGGCACCTTTTCTTGATTTTAAAGCAATCTTATCATAAAAAACTTATCCATATCAAACTTATGTCACTTATTTGTCTACATCAAAAAAATATGTTACTGTTATATATATAAATTGTATGATGTCAAGACTCAGCATGGGTGGTGCAGGTATCCGTGGGTACCTGCCACTTCATCAAAAGTCATACCTGCATCCATCAGGTATGAGTCGGAGTCGGAGTCCTAGTGTGTGGCTCGGGTTTTAGTCGGGTCTGTTGGTCATTATAATGTAGAGCACAATTGTAGGAAAATTTTGAGCTCAGGATGATGTAAATCAGTTGAGAACTGACTGAGTTATGAGCAAAACAAGTTTGATGAGATTACATAAAGAACTACATGTTCCAGAGCTAAATTCACACGAAAACCCGACTTCTGGACCCGGAAAGGGCGAGGACATCAACCCGGGTCCACCTGTGACCAGGGGGCTGTCACAAATGCACAAAATTTGTTTTGTCCATAACTCAGTCAATTCTTGACCAAATTGCATCATCCTTGGCTCAAAATTTTGCTAGAGCCAAGCTCCACAACGTGATTACCCAAAATCCGACGGGTCACCCGAGCCACACACCTGAGGTATCTGTACCTGCAGATAGTGTCCATCCACAGATGCTCAATACCTGTGGGTTTTCACATGTATGTACCTGTGGGTACCCACAGGTATCACCACCTGCTGCCAACCTCTGTTCCAGACTCAATCCTGCCAATCATTTCACATTATTGACCTATTATTGACCATTTCTTGTGGTTGTTTACTCTTTGATTTCTGTCATTGAGTTCCGGTGTTTAGATATTTTGTACTTGGACTAATTGCGAAGCCACCATGAGGTACGTACTTTGCAATGGTTCAGTTTGAGTATGGATGACTTACCACCTACCAGCCTACCTATGAATAAAGAGAATCTGCTCAAAAACAGGAAGAAATGTGAAGATGGTGTGTTATTGCTTTGATACTTTTGTTATTGCTTTTGCTGATTTTGCCAACAGGCCAGAGCTTGTCTATGTGTAAGCTGCAAAATGTGTTTTACCATTCTTGAGCTAACCTTCATCTTGCAGTTACATTGCCCTCAGGCTTGGCTGAACTCCCTGATAGCATACTGAAGCTCTATAGTTTCCTCAGTGAGCTGTCCTTTTCAGATGGAGTCTGTGGAACCTTCCTCCCTCACACCAAAGAGTACATAACATCTCCCAATTGCAAATACATCCCTTCACCTCCAATGGGCTTGACACAAGATTTGTATTGTCAATCCAATGCTTGTTACAGTGACAACAATTGTGTTTGTTGGCCTCAGCCCTTTAATGTGAACTATCCCTGGTACTCTGCAATTACCAGGAACCCTACAAATTTCACCTCCCTTGCTGACAACATAATGTGGCTTGATCTATGGGACAGTGATCTCACATATACTATCGAAGGAGAAAAGCACAAGGAAGGTGTTGTGAAGAAAGAGCTGACCGATGAGTTGGAGCCTCAGATTGCCCCTCTCAAGCGTCGAACGCTTGCATGGCACCAGACCAATCAAGATGAACTCAAGCTCAGGTTCATTGAGGAACATACAGACACCATCAACCTGTGCCTCACTTGTCTGAAAACGGTGGCTGCTTTGATCAGAGTCCAGCAACTTGCTCTCATCAAACTTCAATGTGGTCTACTCAGTGTTCAGGCTCTTTTGGATTATACAGACCTTGAATCCCATAGTATCACCTCTGATGCATGTCTTTCATTCAAAGGCAACAAAATGGGGGGTTTTGTTTGGAATAGTGATGGACATGAGTCCGGATCCAGGTACCTCTGGCCTCAAAAGGCTGACCTGTGACCTGCCATGGATCCGTGGGAAACAGGTACCTGCTACAGGTATACCTGTGGGTACCTGGACTGACTAGAAATACAGGTACCTGCAGGTATACCTGTGAGTACCTGCATTTCAAAACCATATAATAATATTACAAAGGTAACATTGATTATATTCTGTAGTCTACTACATGTGTCAAGCACCATCACTTAGTTATAGCATTACACTTACTAGTAGCAAAGTTGTAATACTAGCTATTACCAGTGCACAGTACCTAATTCTAAGCTGTAATTTAGTCTGCAATAACTAGTACTAATGCCAGGGCCCAGAATTGGTATCAATATATTATATTGATATTGTAAGTAGAGAAAACAGCTACTAATACTAGTTAATTATAGCTTGCAAGCACTATTGTATTCAAAACATACCAATACTAGACTGTAGTACTAATACGTACAGTCAATATTGACTGGTATTAGTCAAATACTAGTGCTAATAACTTCATCAAGTATGAATGTACTAATATCAGTCAAACTTTAATGAAATTACTCAATATTTACAGTACTTGAGTAGTAAAATTTTTGTTGATGCCAGATCCACAGGTACCTGCAGGTCATTGAAAATATCCCAAAGGATGACCTGTGACCTGTGCCGGATCCGTGGGAAACAGGTACCGGGATCTGCAGGTCAAATACCTGTGGGTATTCCCATGGGTATACCTGCAGGTACCTGTTCCGGATCCGGACTTGTGTCCATCATTAGTTTGGAATGGTAGGGACGCTTGCTTGTTATATCATGCAGGCCTTCCTGTGTTTTTCATACACCCTTGGATTGAATTCGATCATCATATTGTTAAAGTCTTCACCTTGTTGGAGCAAACCCAGCTGCCTCAAGTTCAGATGGCCCCAGCCGACCCTCCTTACCATACTATAATGATGGGTCAGGCTGGTTCCAATAGCAAATTCACTGCCATCCGCCAGGCATTGATTCAATGTTTTGAAATTGTATCTCCTTTTCAAAACCTCCATGTACCTGGTGGATATACCACATCTTTTGCACTCGGTAAAGGGAAGATCATGGCTCCAGCTTCATCTCCGCCAAGTCAAATACAATTCCAGCCTTCTTCCTCCCAGACTCATGGTAACAAGCACTCTAAAAGTCAATTCCACCATAGTCAGGCATCCAGGTCCCAAATTGAAGGTTGTAAACCTGGCATGAATTGTGCATTTTCTGTTTTTATTTATCATTACTCCTGTCTAATCTCTTTGATATATAGCTCCAACGGTGCAACATGATACATTTGCTGACCTGCCTAAAGATGATCCCTTGGTCCTACCTACCATTACTACCTGGAAGAATGTCAATAAAACTATCAACCAGAATGGTGTTCTGCCCGGTAAAAGGTCACTTATTGTTCCTGACCCTGGGCTGTTTTTTGGACTTCAGCACCAGAATTGACAGTCATCATATCTCTTCATGTGGTAGCATTTCAGAAATGCATGGCTTACTGCCTTGGAAGGCGGTTGCTCACCTCTGACAGTTGAACTTTGTGCAAGATTCCGGCCTATGATTACCTTCAGCCAATTGAGCCAGGGCAGGTGATTTCCCCAAAAATGCAGGCCACCCTTGAAGTTACAAAGATTGTTGAGGATTTTATTTGTGCATATGACTCACGTATGCTCCTCACGCTAGTGCCTTTCATGGCCACTTTTGACCCATCCACTGCTTGCAAGCTCATTTGCGAGTTATGCATGATTAATTTCCGCACAGAACTCATACAGAAGCAAACCCAGAAGCAAAAAATACCCAGAAGCGAAATATTTGATATTTGAGTCATATAGATTGTGTTTTAGGATGCGGTTTTTTTATGCGACCTCTAGAAAGGTTTCTGAACATGACTAGCATAGCTTAGATATAATAAATCCATTATAATATGATCAAATATGAACACTATGCCAAAATGCGATTTTTCTCAGTTTTTGAAATATTATGAATTGTACCATGAAATCTGTGGTATTTTTGGGCAAACAACAGATTCAATCTACTCTATGAGCATGCAAAGCCATGCTACAAGCAATCCCAAAGGGATGCGGATATATCCAATTAGCCCAAAGTTTTGCTTCTGGGTTTTTGGCAGGTTTTGGCAGCAAAAGATAAATTAATCTATGATGCCATTTTTAGGCCCTCAAAAATTCTGATAAAATCAGATCGTAATCCTCGCATATTATACGACCTATAGAAAAAAAAATCAAGAGAAACCATGCAAAACTGCCCTGAATATATCAATTTCCTTAGAGTTTTTCACTTCTGGGTTTGCTTCTGTAATAACTAGTCCTAATAAATTCATCAGCAAAACCTGCGTGAAGTGGATAGCACTCATAGCACCCATAGCAAGGTCCCCATCTATCCAGAGCTATGGGCTGCTATGGATTGCTATAGAGCATGATATCTGTCAACAGGCAATATAATTTGGGAAGTCCATAGTAGCTCATAGCTTCCCATAGCAATTCATAGCAGTTCATAGTTCTATGGCTGCTATGGATTACTATGGCTTGCTATAACAGCTATGGCAATTATCCAGGTTTTGCTGATGTTGGGTATCAATACATTACTGTACAGTTTTGAATTCAAGTTCAGTAACGCATCACACATGGCACTGAACTGGGGCATTTTTGATGTTCATAACACATCACACTGGCCTCTGAACTTGTATTTTTCGGCGTTTATGAGGTGAATTTTGCGGCTGGCTTTGCCAGCCACTATAAATTGAACTGAGTTCAGGTTCGTAACGCTGCCTGCTGGCAGCTAAACCATGAACTCAATGGGCTCAAGCCGTAATGCATAACATTGGCCGAACTTAAATTCAAAACTATACAGTATAAGTAGAGAAAACAGTTATTAACACTAATTGTATTAGCTTGCCAGTACTATTGTACTCAAAATATACCAATAATAGATCATAGTACTACTATGTATATTCAATATTGACTGATATCAGTTTAATACTAGTGTTAATAATTTTACTGAGTACCAATAATAGTCAAGTTTCAGTGAAATTATTCAATTCTTACAGTACTTAATTAATAAAACTTCTGCTGATGCCAGATCCACAGGTACCTGCAGGTTATTGAAAATATCCCAAAGGATGACCTGTGACCTGTGCCAGATCCGTGGGAAACAGGTACCAGGATCCGCAGGTCAAATACCTGTGGGTATTCCCATGGGTATACCTGCAGGTACCTGTTCCAGATCCAGACTCGTGTCCATCATTAATTGATGCAACTGCATCACCCTCATGAATGGGTATTTTTGTATCATACTCTTGTTCCACATCCAGACAATGATCTTGGGATAGCTGCAGTGGACTGGAGCGACCGCTATAATGTGCTCAAGCACTTCTGGGCCTTGCTGAATACATAGCCATTGTTGAAACCGGTGATGTGGCAATGTGGCATGGACATGGATCTCAGTCACAAACAGTTTGGACTGAGAGAGGGGGCACAGTGGGAAAGGATGGTTGCAGAGTATTACATTCAAGGTGTTTTCAGTGTATCAAAGCATCCTCCTTCACTTCCTCATTGATTAGTGCCTATAATAGTTTCAGTTTCCTTTAAACACTCAAGGTCAGACCAAAAATTTTTTAAACACAATTAAACATTGTGATTGGTAGCAATAACCAAAAAAATAACATGCTCTAATTAAACAAGGCTACTGCACAACAATTAAACAACAGATTTAAACAACCTTTCTAAACAAGTTGAGTTTGTTGAACAATTAAACAAAAACCCAAATTCATTCAACCTTTTGCCAGTCTTTAAACAAAGCATTTAAACAACCCGAAAATGTGTACCATTAAACAACACCTGTTTAAATAAATTGTTTATTACATCTCTCAAATGCTGAATCAAATGCAAATATTAAACACAAACCTGGTTCTTCTGTGTGCAGTTTTTGATTGGACCATGTGGGTGTATCATCATCTGCCTCATCCTCTGATGGAGGTTCACAAGTATCCCCACCATGAACATGGATGGTTGGATTGACAAATGCAGGCCGGGAGGCCCACCTATCCAAGTTTCAACCAACATTCCCCACATCAGAATCAACAAACATGCTGATCGAACCCAAATGCTGTTTCCTGGTTTGCGCGCCAAAGCAATACACAATCTGCAAGAGTCTCGCCTGCCGAGGTCATAAGAAAATCCAGTTGAGCATGTCTGAACTTCATTTCTACATCAAGATGAAGTGACTCAAACATGTCCGCATGTTCTTTGGTGTACACAACATGACCAGCAGTGATAGTTGCCCAGGAGTCACGGTCCTTAGCGAACCTAGCAATTACACGTGTGAGCTCTGCATGCAAGCTTTTGACACACTCCTGCTAGCACTCAAAGTTGGCCTCCGCTCTGAACCACTGGATCCTATCATCTGTAATGCAGTATGTGAGCTGTAGGAGTCCCCAATCCAAAATAAATGTACTAGTCTCTTCCCAGGCCTCTATCTCTGTCGCAGACATGTTCTTCAGTCTTCCTGATGACCAGATCCAGCCCTCCGGAGGGACACCAGGGTTTTTGCTCTGCTGTTCAGTCTGAGTCTTATTCGGATCTGAGGTGTTCACCTTGAGAACGGCCTTTCGAGGTCACGCTGTCAGAACAAAAAGTTAAAGCATGCATCAATAACCTAACAGATATACTGTAGAGTACAATCACCTTCACATATTGTCATCCTTGTACCTGGGTCATGAGTTAATGATTAACAATCCAACCACGTTAGCAAAAGAAACACTTACCCAAGTACTTCAAATCATTGATGTTAAAGATAGGGTCCTCCAATGTATCTCCTCCCTCATCATCCTTGTCTTCATCTTCACCCACATTGCCGTGTTCAAAAAGCAACCCACCAGCAATCTTAGGGTCAGATGTTGAAAAGCCCACTCAAGTCATGTTCCAGAGATTGCCCTCAGTCACTTGGGAATCTCCAGGTGTCCAGTGTTTCTCTGTCGAGTTTCTAAATGTGTCTTTTTCCGTCAAAGGTTGCCATTTCACTTCATCAAGCGCTCCAAGTGCATGGAGAGCATCGCGGAATAGCATGTAGTCTGCAATGAGGGTCTCCCGCTTAGCTTCAATTGAACAAATCTCTTGATTCGAATGCATATTGGTGTCTTGACCTCGAGCATGTTCAACAGTTGTAGGAAAGCTCGGTGGTGATAAGGGAATTGGGAAAGCCCTGTTCAACAAGGGCATCAATGGCACGTTGAATGAGGTTCTCAGCACAAGAGCGGAGCTCAGAGAAGGGTGCTGTGTTGTCAGCTCCAGGTTGGGTATTCAAAACGGATACAGAGGGCTCTTGAGCTTCTACGACAACATCGGCGAGCGCCATTCCATACGCAGAGAGGATGGAAAAGAAACAGGGGATGAGGATGCAAGAGATACCAAGGGAGGAAGCAATAGCTGTTCTGTGTTGACCTCCAGCACCACCTGTAACATAGGCATTCAAAACCAAAGGCATTGAACATGGTGAATGTGCAACTTACCAAAAACAACAAGATTGTGGCTAGCACTTTCAAATCCTCTAGCTTCCGTTAGACTAGGAGTGATTGGTATAAGAACTCTCTGTCAACTGAACACAACCTACATGCAGATTGGTCTACACATGGCTTCATTCACCCCTCTCAAAACCTAGATGCTACCTCCTCTGGACTCATCTTCACACCTTTGGTTGTACCAATGGTCACTGTAAGCTCAGTAAACTTTGCACATGCGTTGCTTCAATATCCAACAATTCATTCTTATTAGGGCCGAAGAGTTAAGGACTATCAGATACTCATTTATTCAGTATACCGCCGTTGGACCCTTGGTTGCTCCAACTTACAATGTTTTGGGTAAAAGACGTCCCAGAAGTAAGTTCGCGTCTGTTACAGCAAGCGGACCACCTTTACAATAGCAGACAGGGCCAGGGTGAGCGCCTGCACTCTATACAAGCAAAATGTTGGATACCTCATTTGTTGAGAGCGGAACAACGCATACCTCAGGCCCTCCAACAAACATTCCATTTTCCCAAAACAAGCGACTTCCTCCCCCCGCCGCAATAGATGAAACATCTAGAGAGGGTGCGAGGATAGTGACTTGGACCGTGGTTGTCTCAAAAACATGCTCTAATTTGCCAGAGTACTGGGAAACGTCCATTCTAGAGGGCAAGATCAGAGTAAGCTTGGTCTGAAAGCAGTATCAAGGATGCATGCAACTTTCCACCCATATTGATTGAAACAAGAGGAGTGCCATCTTCTGGATTATAGCTCTAGAAAGGTGTTATCATCATGAATACCTAAAACATGAAGATCCTTATGGTCTTGGAATACCCAATAACACTACCAGCAGGGCCTGACAGGACAGCACAAAGGCCAGAAAATGTCTTCACGGAGCACAATCCACCATCAGATCACATGAACAGCAGTTTATTGCTCAAAGTCTTCAGGCCACCCTCAAATCCAGTAGAAAACATTTTGATATATGCTTGTGTAACTGGAGAAAGATACGCTTCTGCTATAGCTGAATTTGCTCGGGAAATCTTCACCATAGGCTGTAGCTTGGATGACACAGAGACTGCGAACCCCATTTGATGCGCGAGATCTGCGACTAGGTTCCCGTGGTGTGGAAACATATAGGAATAGAGAAGCATAATGGCAATTGAACAAAAGCCAGCATCATAGAGAGATTGTAGTTGTGTCTTGATTTGGGATGGATCTGGGTGCCGGATGATGGGACAACATCACCAGTGAGAGCACGGACAATATCACGATCTGTACTATCTTCAAAGTTAGAAGAGAGCTGGGATTCGGGATCTTCTGAAGTTGGAATAGTGACGCGTTCATCAATCTCGACCACGGTTTTGTAAAGCAAAGAAAGTTTCTTGACAGATAGATCAAAGATATTCAGATGTGCTATATCTTATTTAGTTTGAAAAGAGTTGGAAAATTTTGTGGCACACACCTTGAGCACCAATATGCAATACATCTTTGAGTCCTTTTGTCATTACAAATGTGCATCAAGCACCTTTTCTCTCAAGAGGGGTGTTTGTAGCTACAGTTATACCCATTTGGATGCTCTTGACCTATGTAAAGCAATTAACTGTTGTCTACCATTCCCAAAGAGGGCACTCACACGATCTAGTTTCAACTTGGAGCCTTTTGGGATAGATTCTGGGAGTCTTCCTAGACAAGAAGCTAAGCCTATGATAACGAGACACATTAGTATATAAATTATGCAGAAACTTGAATCAACACACTTCAGCTTCAACACACTGCCTAGTCTATCGCAGTAACAAGACAAAGGCCCAAATGGTCAATATAACCAGATGAGAGAATTAGTCCCTTCCGGTCAACGGCACAGCTACAAATCTGGTCAATAATTGGGTTATGGCCAAGTAGCAAGTTGGTTGGAAGGAAGAAGGAAGATTGTTCATTCTGCAATGTTTGGTTGCAGGACAGGTGCATAGAACAGATGATGACAATGCAATAACAGACAATTTCTGGGCAAAGCTGGAGATAGTAACAACATCTCGTCCACTTTGGTAAGTCCCTGTCCATGTATAATTAATAAAAATGCTTCAAACTTGTGGATAGGCCTACCTGGAACTGCCAATTTGATATTTCTTATTGCCAAAAGGACTGGGGATACATATTGCAAGTCCAATGTGGTCAGTTGGGGGAGCTGTTTCTCAATCTTCTTGAAACCCTGTAGAACAAGTTAAGTAAAGGAGAGGTTGGGTTTACAGTATAATATATGTCCCAGGCTTTATCTAATTCACTTGTCTCACCATTTATACAATATTGGTGGCAGACTTCCCTGGCTTCAGCCAATTCACACCCAAAGACTTTCAAATCGACATCAGTTTCCAACTTGATAGTGCAATATTTGGTATTTACCTATTGTACAATCTCCATGCTATGGTCTCGCATCTCATTCATGATATTGATTGTAGCATCTGCATGAGTCTCATCAGAGGATTTGGAGGCCAGTAAGAGGATAGATCAAGGCCTGGGGATGGTGCTTGCCTATGCTGATGAGTACGTTCTGGATAGTTTGTCTAATGAGAGGATTTGGAGTTTGGATATGAGCAATGATCTTGAAAAGACAAGGCATAAGAGATAGTCAACGCATTGCAGAATGCACCTTTACCTGTGGAATAACATGAAGCCAAGTATCAATGCCCACTTTGGCAAAGCCTGAAGTCATTGCATTTTATTAACAAGGTATCCAAGAGCTTAGCCATGATGACTGGCATCAGTTCTGGTATTTGTGGAAGCACACTCTCCCTAGCTGCACAGGTAAGCTCCCTAAGACTTAGCATGATATGGGCGGCAACGTTGGGATTAGGGTCGTTAGCTTTGCAAAGAAGAACATTGAGCATAGGAATAGCATATGGTTTGATGATGCACTGTGTTGTTGAAATGAGGACACTGAGAATATGGGAGCACTCTTCTTGACTTCGTCTACAATCAAAGTAAGTGTAATGATTCCATCATGTTCAACATGAGAAACATACCGCATGGTAGAATACTCCAATTCCATCAAAAGTTGAATCAGGGCCTTGCAAAGTGAAGGCATAACATATGCAGGATTGTGCTTGGCAAGTTGTCCTATCAAACTGACAGCTTTCAATCGATTTTCAAAGATGTTGTCATTGAGTGTAATGAATAACAATTGAATATTATTCTCAGCTTGTGCAAGATGCTTGTCAAATCTCTCATGTAAAGAGGCAAGTACGGTTTGCCGGATTGTCAAATCTACAATAGATTGTTAGTAAAACCTCAATGTGATATTGTCCAGAGCACACCGGGATCAGCAGTTCCAACAGTTAGGAGTTTGTCCAGAGTGTCACTTATGACTTCGATAGCATGGCTACTTGCTTGATAGCATATTGGATCATGCATAAAAAGACAACAACAGGTGATCTATCAAAGCTTGTTGCTTTAAATCTGTCAAGCCTTTCTGTTAGACAACATGTGGAAGGATCCATGAAGAGGATAGAGGAGTACGGTCTGTTCATACAGATTGACAATTCAAAATTAAGTCGTCTTTGCCACAAGTCTGAGGTGAAACAAAAAATCAGTATAATCCTTGCATTCACTCTCTGATACTCTATCAACAGCTTTCCAACAACAAGGAAGCAGATACTGCTATAGCTCTCCGTGGTTTCCGAGAAAACAACTGAGTGAAAGCTGTCGTTGTTGGCATCAAGGACAAACAACTATCTCTCAGTTTGAAACCTTCCCACTTTTCCAAAGAGGATTTTACTCCAGAAAATGATGGCGACAAGCATGAGGCTGGCGACTAGTCCATGGAAGTACTTGATGGCATAGACAGTGAATCAAATGGCAAAGCTTCATACAAAGAATCCGACAATGAGGTTGCAATGCAAGTTGATGTTGACCTTCAGCCTTGACCCCAACCCAAGCAGATGTCTTCAACAAACAAACCCTCCAATGGTCTGCTGAAGCTCTCTTCTGGTTTCCAGTGGTTTGGGAATACTGTCAACATCGATGCCGGGTCCTCCAGCGATTCAGAAGACAGCATTAATGAAGCCCCATCAAAGAAGAAAAGGAAGAAGCAGCGCAAAGAGATCAAACAGGATTTGACGGCCCAAATGCATACCAAAGCTCCAGAGTCCAATCCAGATTTCAAGTGGTTGCACCTTGGGTCTCCCAACTCATCATACCTTTGGATTCAATAAATGTTGTTCCAGTTGCAGCTTTCTGAGATTGAGAAGGCTCAAGAAATTGGGCACCGTGCACTAGAGAAGATCAGCTTCAGAGAAGAGGTGGAAAAGCTTAATGTTTAGATTGCGCTTCTCAACCTAGAGAACGCGTACGGGACAGACAAAACTTTGGAGAAGGTCTTCAAAAATGCCACTCAAGCAAATGACTCAAAGACAGTTCACTTGCAGCTTGCTTCTATTCTTGACCAGTCAGGCAAGCACAAGGTATGCTGATGTTATGCTGTTTATATGACACTGTTAACCCGTTGTTTTAGAAAGCAGAGGAGCAGTCCAAGCAAACAGGTAAAAATTTTGGCCTTAGTTCCAAGGTCTGGACTCTCTTTGCAGAGCACTATCTCCAGAGGGGAGAAATAGAAGAATCAAGAAAACTTCTTTCTCATGCTTTACAGAGCTTGGAGAATCGAAAACATGAGTTGTGTTTTCATAAAAATTTGGTTGCCAGCTAAGTGAAAGACAGACTTGAAAACCATCTCTCAATTTGTTCAGCTCGAGGATAAGCTCAGCGAACCTGAAAGAGGAAAAACTCTTTTTGAAGGAATTATAGACTCTCATCCCAAGCGCTGGGATATGTGGTCAATTTATATGGACATGGAGGCAGGTCAATCTGACATACAGAGCTTGAGGTCAAATATCCTTGATTCATGTTAAAACCTTGTTCTTACTTTTTTGCAGGAGTTTTTTTGATCGCATCCTTCAATTGAAAATGACAAGTCACAAAGCGAGATCATTCTGCAAGAAGTGGTTAGAATTAGAGCAATGTTTAGGTGATGAGGAAGGGGCAGAGATAGTATCCACCATGTAAACGCTGGTGATTTATCCGAGTCAATGATGGGAACCTCGCGTGCTCCTTCGCCCAATACGCGTCACCCTATTCTGACCCTGAAAGTCCCACTCATCAGGGTAGTGAGGCATATTATTCACCTCACCCCTCCTCTCATGCATCAACAATTATACATCACTCAGATGACAATGATGATAATGCAAACACGCTGAAGGTGCCAGTTCCCATCCCTTGGATGTCATGGAGGTGTTGATGGAGGACATGGAATGTCTACGTGCGTGAAAGAGACTGAAGAAGGGTGTGAAGAGTATCATAATGGCCAATATGAAATCCCGAGCCCTAGCAATAGTACTTTCTCTGTCGATTCTTTGAGTAGCAGTATCATCTTGGGTCTGGGTACAGGGATGGGCATTTGTGATGTGTTGCTTTTGAAGAGCACATTCTTTGATTGGTGCTCAGAGTATTTTACAGAGCCACAGATGAGGGTAAAGTTTACATCTTTTACTTTCATTCTGCATTGTTCTTATTGTTGTGGTTTTAGCAAGTGGAGGCAGATGAGCCTGGAAGCATCCAGTACAACTACCAGATATAGAGATAGCAATGCAATGAGCAAACTGATAATGAGACTCAGTCTCAGGCAGAAGTTGCTTGTATGTTGTGTTTTTGTTCTTATCTAGTATTTTTTTATTGATAAATCTCATTGTAGCAGATCGTTGTTGGGACCAGACTGTGGCGACCCTCATTGGAATGGCTTTCCCACTCAATATGGCTTTCCATTTGTACAATCAGCATTGGTATCAAATGATACCAACATCGTCACATTAGTGTTTATGTTTGAATTTTGAATTTATATTAGCCAATTGACGGGATTTGTTGGAATAGTGCCTGGGACTGGACTCACAAGAAATGTTTGCGATCGTTCTGTAATGGCAATCCAAAGGGAACTAGCATCACGTCTCTTCATATCATCAACCAGAACGTCGGTGGGATAATCACTACCGCTTCAGGTACTGTTTTCTTTGATGGTTTTTTTATCTGGTTTACTAATCTCCTTGTAGTCGATGGCATTGTTCATCTCTACCGGAATTACGATTGTCTACTTGATCCTGGACCAGTGCAAATGGTCAGTTCATTTAGAGGGTTAAATGAAATTGTGCCTTTGCGTCATGGTTCTGGAGTGGTCACAGACTGGAAACAGTCTTTGGGTATTCTGTTGGTTGGCGGAGACTCGAAGGTGATCAAGACGTGGGATGCTCAGACTGAGATACAGGGATTGGTGTGTCTTTTCTTGGCTTTACATTGTTCATAGCTTATGCTATCTTAGGACTTGGATACCGCGTCTGATGCCCCTGTGACTTCAATTGCATCAGATCCAGGCTCCACCCAAATCTTTGTGGCAGGATTTGGAGATGGCTGGATCAAGGTATTTGATCAGTGCCTCGAAGAAGAAGAGGCTATTGTACAGACGCACCGCAGGCACGGCTCCTGGGTTCAAAATGTCAAGCCCCATCTGATGATGGCTTACCAGTTCCTCTCTGCCAGGCGAACTTTTTTTCGTAATGAATAGTATTGTTTGTGACTGAACTATATTTTTGTAGCGTGGAAGGGGAGTTAAGCTTTGGGACCTTCGTGGGCACACTGACCATGCTGTGATGACTTGGGACCTTATGCAAGATATTGGCCTTTCTGCCTTTGACATTCATAGCACCGCAGAGGTCTTTGCTGGGTGAAATGTCATTCTGAATACTATCTATCTAAATTGAAGCTGACGGAAATTCTTGTAGCTCCTCTGCCATCACCAACACCAGATATCACAACGCCTAAGTTTCCAGTTGTTAGCACCTGGGTATGATGTACCCTTGTCACAATATAACATGTCCTCTGGACTCATGAGTATGCCCACCAAGCTCTACCCATCACCATACATTCCACGTTCCACCTACTTTGTTTTCCATCCTACCAAGATGTTGTGTGGTGTTGGAGAAGGCGATGGTACCAGTAAGTTTCTTCTTCTTTCTCTATTCTAAGTGTTAATCTTCTTTCACTCTAGTCCGAATTATTGGCTGTAATCTTGCTTGAGAATATGCTACATCATCATATATGGAAAATTAATTCTGTTCTAAATTACATGTATAGTCAATGCTTTCTATAATTTCACAGAGTCTAAATTATTTTCATATGGTAAGCTCAGGCCAAATAGTTGTAGTTGCCGCTTGGAGACGGGTGAGTAAACTCATGATTCCATGTAGTATTATAGTCTATACTGAATGGTAATCATATTTATAGAATGTCATCATAACCATATATGGTATGGTGTATATCCCTACCCCTGCTGCTGTTTTATGAGAAATTTCTGATTTTTTGTGATTATTATCCATTATTGGGTTTTTTTTGCAAACGATCCAGGGTCATGTGATTGTGATACATCCCTGAATATTTTCCACATTTTTTACAATTTTTCCAGGATTTTTCCGGGATTTATGAGGCCTAATTTTCGATTTTTCCGCAAAATAAGCCCCTGTGGGCGCTAAAATCAAGTCCCAAATCATGTGACAAAAATTAAAGTCGGTACAGGGTGCATTCCCACTGCCTGAATATTTTCAGTATTTTTCATGATTTTTTCAGTATTTATCAAGCCTAATCACCGATATTTTTTTTTGTCAAAATAAGCGCCGGTGAGCGCACTATGCTATAGGTGCCAGTGGGCGGACATCGGGCTAGGTGTATCACCTTATCACAATCTTTTTAAAAACTTATGGATAAACAGTATTTGATGGTATTATGCCATTTTGGGAGGGTGCCGAAGGTGCCGTGGGCCGCCGAATAAGCGCCCTGGGTGCCAGGCAGGATTTTAGCAGCTGCCCGGCCATATTCCCGGGGCTCCAGAAGTTATCGTAGCTCTTTACAAAAGCTCTACAAAGTCTTATCAACATTTTTTTAAAAGGCTTTACAGCATTGGTTGTGTTCATTCAGAATTTTCAGTGATGGAAATGTTAACACCGTGGATATCATCATGCCTGCGTGGCCTGCCTTTTTGTTTACCAACCCCGTATTCGGAAAATACCTTCTTGAGGGACTTTTCCGATACCAAGCAACTGGCCTCTACCCTAACAAGTGGTTGGTCCATGATTTAGTGAGTGCTTGGACTTTCGTAGTAATAACTCTCAATTCTAAATCATAATCTTATTTCAGGGTGCATCCTATCCGTTAGCACTTGGACACAACAACGGTCTTGACAAAGCAATGCCAGTCAAAGGTATCTGCATCTTTTTCACGGCACTTGGTTCAATCTAACAATCATTCTAGAATGTGGTAACATGCTCATGTCTTTGAGCTATGCACAAAAGACAGGCAACTTCTCTCAAATAACCCAATACGTACGCACCATTGACATCTCATATACCGTCTCCTCATCTCATTTCTTTTCAGACTGCGCTCTTGGATCAATGGACACAATACCTCATTAATGACTCTTTAATTCCCAACGACCAAATTTCCACAGACAACTTTGCTGGAGCTCTTGCTAACCAGACCAACCTTGCTATCAAGGGTATTGTAGACTCGTCAGGCCACCATAAATCTCCTAATCCTGCACAAGCTGCAGCATCTGCAATACAAAAAATCCTTGTAGGAGATGCTTTCAAGTCCGGAGACGGTGCAAAATCTCACAATGCTACTGAAATGCCTGGCTGCCTGGACCCTATGAATGGATGGTTGGAAGGTGTTTCTCTCTGCCAGAGCTATTGTTGTCTACTGCTGAAGCACAAATTGTGTTAAGGAACCAAGCAGAGGCAGACAAGACCTGTATTGTTGCGGCTGTCCAGGCCAAAATACAGTCATTCGCAAACTTTGATGATCCTATAACTGGTAAAGTTATACAAGGTCAGAGCAACTAGTCACTAAAGTTGGTAGAAACTCATTCAACATCATAACAGAACATACGCTGCTTTGTCCGGCATGCAAACTTTTGCACCAACATTCAAGCTTGAATCAGGCAATGGTCTATCAGCACTTCCCCTCAAAGTCTTGATTAATTTACAATGTGAAAGCAATATGTTCAAGTGTTTGGTCCCCCAAACAGACGTGTCTTTCCAATATGACAAGTTCAACCGACTTTGATTGATTTACAATGTGAAAGCAATATGTTCGAGTGTTTGGTCCCCCAAACAGACACATCTTTCCAATATGACAAGTTCAACCAACTTTGATTGCGCAACAACATTACTTCTGTGGTAACCAGGAAGTCATCTGACTCGTCAGACTCCATAGGCTTTACAAACCATCTGCAAGACCAAACAGTATGTTATTGGCTCTCACTTTAAATTTACACAGACTAACTCCTCGAAGGATCTTATTCAAGTGCAAATACCTTGATTCACAGTGACTGCTAGCAATCATCACTTTGAAACAATCTCAATCATCACTCAGCTACTTCTCTACTTCAATGCTGCACATAAAACCCATGTAGACCATCTGGAGACCCTTTTATTCCAATATGATTTCACTGACCTCACAACCTCCGCAGAAATCATATCTGATCTTCAGCGCCAGGTGAGGAAGGCACTGGATGTAGAACATATCATAGAAAAGAATCCCAGACCAGGAGAGGCAGAGCCCCAATTGGAATTGATGAGACTTCGGGCTCACATGTTCCTTCTTGCAGAAAGGCTGAATTTCCTATTCGAGGCTATCAAACTGGCACAGGATAGGAAGGATGACCAAGCGGACCAAAATCAGCAATGCTCCTATACGTGTTGTCCTCTGAAATATCCTGGTGAATGGTCAATGAGCACAGAGATCTTTTAGCAAAGCTGGCCATTCAGAACATTGACTTTTTACTGGTTGAGGCATCAGGAGAGCTCGACAATCAATCATTTGACAGTCCGCAACCTACAAGCATTCAATGGATCAAGGGATGCTACGTGGACAGAAATCCTTTCCAAATACAATGAGCCTGCATATCATCCGCTTTTAAAGGTAATTTGCCAACAATCGATGTTTGACCCATCTAACCAATCTTATAGCAAGGAATATTTGTCCTTTCGGAGTACTCAACACTTCCTCCTGTAGGCGGAATCACCATCTATGAGAGTTTTGAGCTTTCCCTGCATCCACTACAGCTACAGATAGATGCCAAAGTTGGCCATCGAATCATTGAATACGGTTACCCCTCTCAGAAGAGTCGACACTGTAAATCTATTGAGGATGTCCCTCAGCCAGATACCACTGTGGAAAGCTCAGTTCCTCTTATGGATAGTCCTGGACTAGTGAGTTCAGGGTTTCTGGAGGATGCATTAGATCCTGGCTTGTTGGCTCCATTGCAGAAACTGGGTACTTCGCGCTCCTTTACGGTTTACATTCCTCTGCTGCTCAAGATCCGACACGAGTGTTGTTAAAGCCACTGCTACACAGAACTTGGTCCTCAGAGTAATTAAAACGCAACCAGACCGTGGTGGACGGTTTCGAACAGGAGCCAAAAACGGCAAAAGACTCTGAATCAGAAAAATGGTGATGCTGCAGAAATGAAGACGCGCTCTTCTCAAAAGACCTTTGTGCTGGTCAAGATATCAAGGTGGGCTGTTCTCCCTTCATTATGACTTCCTTTGCTGAAATCTTCAATCAGTCTTCATCTTCTACTGAGTATCATGAAGGAGGATGCATTCTCTTGTTGAGATGCTTGGATTCGCACTCGAGATTTGGACTTTTGAAACCAGACTTTGAGTGTAAGTCATACCCACCTTGTGTGTAATTCTTCCAAATTCATATTTTTTTTTAGTTTGAGGAACTGGTCAACCAATTCATTCCTTTGGATATGAGCTAGAGAGGTTGGGTCAAGATGGCATTCCAACAGCCTCTTGTTCCAGTCCTTCCTGTGGCTTGAGAACTCATTTCGAAAACAAAGTGGATTGCCTCCAAAAGTACAACCGCTGTCATGGAACACAGGATTCCTCCAAAATCTGCCCCTCCCAAAGCTATTGTCATTGTTCCGCACAACAATGAAGAAGCCAATGAACCAGAAGGTCATTGTTCATCTTCCTCTTTCAATCTGAACAAACAAAATAAAAGCTTTCAAACTATCCAAAGTGGGAACCTTCAGCCAGGGTCTGAAATCTATTGTTTCGGATGGAAGCTGAAACAATCACCTTCAACCAGGCTGAAAGGCTACCTGAAAAGGTATCTTTCATAAGCCAGGCAAATCATTCCATTTCAGCAGCCATTTCAGGGCAATGCTGAAATGACAAACTTCGTCTATGCGGCAACCAAGCGGCAGCATAGCATACACCGTAGCGTACACTGAACTGCATAGTGGAGGCTTACACTGGATTTCACGAAACAGGCAAACCAGGTAACATTCAAAAGCATGTGGTACATACACAAAAAAGCTAAGCAAGAGACACTACTTGTAAGATTACTATTATCCATAACCATTCTTCGACGAGCCAAAGGCTCATACTCCAACCTAAAATTCAACCTCTCATGATCATACCTCAGATCATTTTCTTTCGCACCCATAAGCCCCATAACAATTGGCGGTCCACCGCAAATTCACCTATACCAGCCAACGTGTTGATCATTTGTGTTGGGATGGAGGTTCAACCCTGAGCCTTTGGGATCGGATTGTTTGAGGAGAGTTAGGAGCATTGTGTTTGGTGACAAAGCTTCGATAGCCCGATGATGGATTATCCTTGAGAATGACTGCAGATAATGGTCAGCATCTGCAATCGAATCTCAATACTTAAGGAACATACGCTGTTGGGGGTATCAATTTTGCCAGACTTGGAAGATGTTTGGCTGAATATAGAATCATCCTCTTGCGACTAGGTGGTCTTGATACACCGAGCTCTTCATTGTCTAGGGGCTCCAGATCAGCAGCTAGAGGGCCAGTTCCAAAGACGGCGGTAGGTTCAGATTTTTGATGAGAGGCTTTCTTCCAATGCCTTTTGGAACTTGGTGTTATGCTTCAGCATGGCTGAAGCATAATGATTGGCTGTGTGAGGAGGACCTGATTCAAATAATGTCAAAAGATCCCGTGTTTGATAAATGTACAAGGTGAGAAAACAACTTTGGTCAAAAGTGAACTCATCAGTGATTATGAGAACAAGGAATAGATAACGCAAATGGAAAAGTACACTAGAGGCTTAAGGATGATCAATAGAATGTACAAACTGAAACACTCTTTGGGCTGGAGCAAACAAGGTACCAATGTTGCCACATCACTAGTGGATGATCCTTTGCCAACAGGTCTGCACGTTACTGGTACGCGATTTGCCAATTTACTTAAAACATACATCAGTAAAACGTCGAGTGACTTCTCACTTTTTAGGTACTTTACAAAGTACCACTTCGTAAAGCTCAAAAGTCCAAGTACCTGCCAAGTAAAATGCAAATGCAAAGTAGCTCAGAAGTAAGTACAAAGGACTATTATAGTATTACTTACATCTAGCAAGGGGTTGATGGAACAGCATCACTGAGCAGTGTAGTATTAGTTATGGTAAAGTATTAGTACAACTTCAAAATATTACTTCATATGCATGGTGATCAGCGTACTTATTAACATAAAAACAGCGAAATTTGTCAAGTGAATGATGAAAGCTAAGAATATGCTTGGTAGGTATAAAGTCATCCCCAAACACAGGGATTAAATGAGCTCCACGGAAAATAGAATCAATGTGAATGACACTCATCAACCATCGACCATTATCAAGCTTGTCAGGCTGAACAATCCACATGCCTGTAACATTGTCGGGTTCACTTGCAACTACAGAAAAGGAATGAATGAGAGTGCAAGAGTGAACAACATCTTCATATATGAAAGAAAAAGAAAGAAAGACTTGAGCAGCATACATTCCTTTGAAAACAGGAGTGTCTGCATCCTGTGAGACAAAAACACAGTCATACCGTGGATTCTGCTTGTACCAGGCAGGAACAGAATGAATGTACTCTTTGTACATCCCACCAACTCCAGATTGGTTACTCGGGGCAAAGAAGATTGACTTTGCCGATGGGAAGGTTCGGATTCGACTAGGGAGAGGAGGGCAGGAAACTGGGTCAATGAGGGAGACGTCCTTGCAATCAGGGTGTTCAACACCATAAAGATATTGGCGGATTAGTTTCGGAAGGTCTAGTTGGTGAATTGCAGTTGCAAGAAGCGTTGGAGAGGTTGGATAGTCTTGAACTGTGCAATAAAATTTTATGTCAGTGATGAAAATTTGACATTAGGGCATGTACATGGTTTTTTTGCAAGCAAAACTTTACCAAGAACCTGAGCCCCATCAACAGGTCCTGCATCCTCATGACAAGCACCAGGAGTAGTAGACTCATTCCCAACATCAGTAACTGCATCATTGAACTGAAGTCCAGCTTCATACATGGATGCATCAAGCATCCCGCAATCACGGAAGTCTCCTTGAGCAGCTGCTAATTTGTCAAGACACTGGTTTGTTAGAAGCATTTGGCCAAGCGCAAGGTATCGGGAAGATTGTTGCCAAGGTTCTTTAATGGCCTTGATGTGTTTCGATTCTGTAATAGAGGTACAGAGGCCATTTGGTGCACCAAATGCACGGATTGACCAAGTATAATGAGAGAGAGAGTGCTGACGTGGGAGGGAAAAAAGACTGTTGGTGCAGTTGGAGTGGCCAAGTACATCATCGAATATAACATGGTCACGGTGAAAATTATTGAGGGCAATGTCCATGCGCTTGAGTGTGTCCGTGTCAATGACATTACGCCGTGCAAGGTAGCAGAACTCCAAAAAATGACTGAGAGCTTGAACCATTTGATCAGGGATGTGACCTTGAATTGCTGGTAAATATACCTAGGTGTACAATGTTGAGTAGCTCATGAATGACCGGAAAATTCAAGATTTACCTTCATTAATGCTTTTGAGTCATTGCCAGTCCACTGCTTGAAGTTACGGCCCTCTTTGAAGCAACGAAGACCAGGAAATGGAGGGACTGCAGCTATGCTAAATAAAGAGTCAATAAATAAATTAAATTAAATTGAACATGATACAAGCCTGCTAGACATACCGTCGATCAATATCTGCAAGAACTGCTTTTGCATTGGAACCATAGGTAATGTTGATGTATTCAGTCACCCATTCAACAAGATGGTCTTTAAATGTACCCTTGATAACTTGATGTAGGAGGTCTGGGGATATAAGCTGGTGAATGTTTGCTCGAGGAAACAATGAAGTGAATGGCTAAAGTGAGAAATTAGAATACGTTCAGGATAATCTAAAAATTTAATCGGAGAGCCACTTACAAGGACATCCGTAATAATACCGTAGTTATTCCACAGCTCCTTCAATGTAAATGTTGACTTTAAAAGGTCATTATGCTCAGGGCAGCAAAGGGCAATATTTTCAGTTCCATCCAGATCCTTCCAGTGAGCAGTACATCTAAAAAGGTTTAGTAATAATGGCCGGCCAGTTGTTGGCGTACACACTTGGGGCACCAATTACTCACAACACATGTAAGTAAAACTTGCTCGGGGTAGTCTGCAATATATGGCCCGAATCCATATATGACTCGGCGATAGTGACCGTCGGGACATAACTTGAGTTGGGGGGTGGTCATTCCCTTGTGAAGGGAGCGAAAGATATGTTCTAGGGATGAATGAAAGAGCTGACGGCAAAAAGTTCGGAATTCATTATCATTAGCATATTCGCGATCAGCTTTGGAACCATTGGTTAGCACTAGCCATGCATGATAATTGATGTAACTTACTGTGAGGTACAGCGAGAAATGCAGTTAATGCAACACCGTTTCGGTGAGCACGGCGGACATTATTGTGAATATTTCCGATTGATGTATACAAGGGATAGAAGTCATTCTGGCCAGTTGCTACAGACACTGTGGTTTTGTCGCTCCCACAGATGACATGACAGAGCATTGATCCATGGGTCGCAGAATCTTTGGCAATCTCATCCTGCAAATAGTCAGTACCAAATAATAAAAAGAAGGAGGACAGTACCGAATCATTCCATGCATGATTACCAGACATATAGTCTTTGAATATCTGCTCACCGCTTTCAACATCAAACATACGCTTAGCAGAGTAGTCAAACTCTTCATTGAACTCTGGATTCTTCAGCATGTTTTCGACAGATTTTTCTGGATCCCGGTACCAAACTTCGAACTCCTCCGTCATCCATGGTGGAATATCCCCTTCTGTAGGGAGTTTACCATTGAATGAGACAGAGAAAGACTGCCAAGGAACGTCCCCAACAGCAGTCCTATCAATTGTCTCATATAGCTCCTTGGGATTCGCAAACGGTGGCTCTTCTTTGCCCGCATTATAGGCAGCCCAGATGTGCATGAGTTTTTGAAATCTTACCTGCGGATATCTGCTCCTCTCGGAAGAGAAAGTCGGCAAGTTCAAATTCCATGCGGTGTTCAAATGGCGTCCAATCATCTGGCAGTGCTGGTTCTGGGGGAGATGGATGAGTATTCGGAGGTAGGAAGTTTCCCTCGGAATTGCATGGGAGGCCTAAATTTCGATGAAGCATGAGAAAAAAACATCTTGGGATAAATAAATTAGCATTACCATTGAGCTTAGGGTGAAATTTGACGGTGAAAGGCTTTTCCTTGGGCTGGTGTGCTTCGTCAAAATCATTATTTCTATTAGGATGAGAGTTCGGTGGTGGTGGACTATTATGATCAGGATCAAAATCATGAGATGGATGTGAAGTCAGTGAGGGAGGAGCGGATGGAGCTCAACCATTGGTAGTAGATCGTGCTGCACTACTAACATGTACATGGAATGGATGCATGGTTTGAACATGATTAGTGCGACCAGCAGTGGTGGAAAATCTCCGAGGACAATTAGCCAAAGGGCACAAATACTTCAGAGGCTTGTACGTCTTGCGGGAGACATCAAGTGATTTCGATGAAGCAGGCATGGGCTTGTGCACAGTGTACACATAGGTATTCAAATAGACTTGAACACCAACTGGTGAACGCAGTGCAAATTGTTACCCAAGCAGAGACTTCTTCGGAGGCGAATTGGTTGAATGATTGAACGCAGTGCAAGTTATTAGCCAAGCAGAGCCTTCTTCGGAGGCGAAGCGGTTGAACGGGTGAATGGCTCGAATTCGGCTGAAACATTTTTGACATCAAACTGTCTCCGACACCTCTTACTCTTGAACTTTCATTTTCCTTGTTGGCAAATTCCCCCTACAGATGTCCGGCAGGCACAGTGGTAGTCGCCGTGGTGGACGTCGCAGCATTACAGTCCCAAGTGCTTCCTCCACTAACAGTGCCCCAGAGACTCCAGAATTTCTTGGGTCAGATGCGACTAAAGTAATAGCGGAACCAACAAAGTAAGTCTAATAATCTTGCATAAATTATATCAAGACTTACTGCATTTGTTTGTACTACGCGCAGCCCTCTAAAGGGTCTTACTGCTCCCGCAAAGTAAGTAAAAAAAATTGTGTGCACTTAGATTCTCGCATTAATCATAATTCATAGCATAAAAAAGAAAACTGGGAAAAATACTGGGAACAAGTCAGCAGTACCTCTGTTGCTCCACGTCATGGTACTCATACATTTTTTGCTCAAGAACTCGGTCAAAGGGTGAGGCAGACCCAGAGTTGAAAAGAACTTTTCCGCCAAGACTTTTGGACCCCAGTGAGTCGATTATGAATAATTAAATTTCGAGTTTTACCGACCTTTTTTTGAAGATGATACCAGTGTTTTACTCAATGGTTCGGAATCAGCCAATGTGCAAGCCAATGAAGCTGCTCAATGGCAAGGTATCCGAACTCGATCCAGTAATAAGTCTGTGCATCCAGGACAGGCTGATGGACCAATTACGCATCGCCGTTCATCTTCCCAGGTTGCTGCAGAACGTCAGGTCATGGAACAGCAGCTAGCAGAGTTGAGTGCCAAGCAGGCAGCCGCAGCAGCATCGTTGGCCAAGTTTGAGCAGGAGATGAAGGAAGCCCAAGCCACAGTGGCTGCTAGTACTCACCATTATGATGAAGATATTGAGGAGACCTTTATACCGAGCATTCAACAAGGTCTGTGTCACACAATTACTTTGACAAGGCTAACATGGTAAATGATATTTAGATTCTGGTTCAGGAGAAGACAGTTCCGACTTTCAGCCTGAGTCAGAAAATGAAGTAGATGAGCTCAACAATGATGACAGCATGGAAATCGACGAACCAAAGATCAAGAGTAAGGGACCAGGTCATACTGGTACCGGGAAGCGAAAAGCATCCAATGCAGGTGATGCAATGTACGTATTTATCCTCTTCTTTTTTTTAATCCTGCTCATGTCGCTCTAGTGCTAGTCTCGCTAAAAAACACTGCGGAAATACTGGTGGATTAGCAGATGATTGGCAAGACAATGACGACGTCTTCAATTACCAGCCGCTTGGCTATTCCAATTTTTCAGCGGCTCATCTGAGGATCAACAATTGGAGCTTGGAGATGAGTTACTCTCTCGAGCTCCTTCGTGTGTGCAGCATCCGAACCTGAGCCCTCTGACGAATCCAGACATTTCAAGTAGTCGGCCCCTTTCTCGTGCCTCAAATGTAGATACCGACGATTCGGACAAAGAGGCCACCAGGACTGCTTCTGGAGTGCACTTTCGGAGGACTAGATGGTATTGTTGAACGTGAAAATCAGTTTATGAGCTTGGTGTGTATTCCTTTTGACTTTTCTTCAGTAACGCTAACATGGATTTTTAAAGACTCACATTAGCACCCGCATTCTGAAACCATCCCAACCGGTGCGTAATCAATAAATATATGAACATAACTCATGCATTTTATTTAGGTTAATACTTTGACCAAAATTACGGAGGATGCCCCTGAACGAGCCCTTGGGACGCACAAAGAAAAAGAAAGCTCGACAAACCCAAGCTAACCTGGACTCAGCAATCAAGGAAAGATTCAAGGCAGACATGGTACCCTGGATTGCGCATCTCATGGGTTCAGTCTCACTGTCATTTTTCTCAAATGTCTTAGAACCAGATATGTTCATCACACCGACACCAGCAATGTTACAGTCAGTCTATAATGCTATCATTCTATCCACTACCAAAGTACCACATGAAATTCGGAGGGGGGATGCTGTGGCTGTTTGCGTATGTGGTCTTTCTATTTTTATTTCTTATTTTTGATGCATGAGCATTGTCTTAATTTTTTTCTGAACCAGGCTGGTGCCGCCGTTACAAATTGGCGTAATGGTTTCCGTGAAGCAGCAGAGCATGCTGTGGAGGCTTATCTCTTGGATTGCAGTTTCATTAATCCAGCAGAGCATGCTAGAGTGGCTACATATGCAATTGAACGACAGTACGGCGAGGATAAGGTAGAGCTCGCTGACCGTTTATTTTTATGGGCACGGGTATGTTATACAGACTTATGTTCAACATTCATTCCTCCTGATTGTTACTTTAGGTTTCCGAGGGATTTATGGAATCGTTCCACCTCCTCTACTGTCTCGGTTATCATATTGTCAAAGTTTCGAATTTTCCAAAAGCAGCTGCTGCTATCAGGACAGATGAAGGACGCCCTCGCGGTGCATTACTTCTGGCTGTTTTGGCAGTGCGTATCATAACTATCATTCATCGCTTTGCTGACTTTCATGCTCTATGTAGTGCTATCGGGCATTCAAAGGTTACCAGGATGGTAGTGGTATCTTTCCTGAACATCCCGACAAATTCTCAGAAGTGAATTATGGCCCGTCAAGTACTGAAATTGGTGATTGGACATTCGACATCTATGACAGTATTCAGGGGTTGGACAATGCATGGTGGGACCGAGTGATTCCGCTTGCAAAGTCAACTTATGACCAGCATCACTCCCGCAAGTTGAAGCGAGAGATGGAGAAGCACGTTGCCCAGAATGCAGCGGCCACTAAACAAGCTGAATTCGATGCTCAAGTAGTAAGATCTTCGCAACCTCGTCGCCGTCCCATTCAAATACATCAGGGTTATCCCGGATTCATTCCCACTGGCAAGAGTACTTTTCTTCTGAGTCATCATTCATGAGACTGACTGATTTTGCAGTTACCTCAGGCTCTGAAGGATCGTAACATAGGCATATGATTCGACATATTTGTGCTACAATTAGCTTTATGTATTGTCATATATAATGTGTCCGATATACCAATTACCAATAGCATGGCTATTACAAAATAATGGCCCTGTCTTTTTCAACCTTTTTTTGACCTTTTTTTGACCTTTTTTTTGAACTTGAAAAGTATCTGTGAAGTATCAATAAAGCATGGTAGAAAGCGTACTTGGTGGGAACTTGATAGGTACTTCTGGGACTTGATAAGTACTTTGAACTTAGAACTCGCTACTTGAGAAGTAAACACTTAATTGGCACTTCTAGATACTTATAAAGTACCAGAAGTAGTTCGACCTTTTACTGATGTAACACGATAACTTGAATAGTATTTGAACCGGTATTCCTTCTCCAAGCTTCGCAGGAGCTCCTAGACGAACACGCTGGACTTACAGCTACCCGTTTAAAGCTTAGTCTCATGTGTGCGTGAGACGAGCTTCAAGTTCGTGGGGGCTAATCGCAGCTGTTCACGCAAGTAGGGACCAGATGGGGGATCAAAAAGGTTCTATTCTTATTGTTGTACCTAGAGTTGTGCATATACCAAAACGTCGAGCATTTGACACACCAGTGTATAAGCATCAAGTAAGTAATAGCTTGAGTCTCGGCGAGACCGAGACTTGGTAGATAAGTAATCGTTCGGGTTTATGTACAAGGTAAGTAAGTATGTAAGTTAATCGTCAAGTATAAGTCCTCTCGTCAAGTCCGAAGGACTTGTCGCAACTCATACGCGCGTAGATGCGTGTGAGGCGCGACACCGTGGAGTCATCGGTTGTTTCATGCTAAAACAATGTCGCTGCACCCGAGACGATAGCGACGTATATTCCAGACACCAAGAAACACATTTCTTTGATGTTTCTTTCTTATTTCTTTCACTCGTTCCACCGCTCTTCACGTCACTGGGCGGATTTTCATGTGCAAGCTTTTGGCACTTATTCCTCCTGAAAACAGCTCATTCCCGGCATTGGCTACCATCACAGAATCCTGGACCGCCAGTTCTCCCGTGGCAATCTCGTTGGCCTCCAAGAACCCACCAAGTGCCGGCGCTTACTTTACGTTTGGGCACTTCGTTACTTATGATTGTTTATCGCACTAAGTCAGTATTATCGAAATATCAGATAATTTTCCACAAGTACAATGATGATATACAGGAATGATAATCATCAGTACGAAATATGAAAGAAGAAGGATACACAGGATATGCATACCTAATCCAATGTGAATGACCCATATCCAGAAACAAGCTTGAGCTCATCCTTCCTCGGACTCTATTCACCTCATGCTGCAGTCGCCCATGTCTTCAACTTGAGGAAGCCTGATTCGTCACTGGCAGTGGATGACACAGCAAATCTCAGCAGTGAGGGAAAACTCGGTGGTATGGTCTACTCAGAACAAGTTCTGCCACGATGTGCAGATGGAAGGAAAGACCATCTAAGAGTGAAATCCAGTCCTGTGGTGCTACACTCAACAGCTTGAATGATGCCTACATCAAAGGCTCGCACAACAGTGCATGAACAGCAAAACCATGAAAGTTTTTTTTCCAAGGTTTGTAAAGTGAGGAGGAAGAAACCACCTTAAGATCTGCCTGTGTCGACGAAAAAATCATCGCGCAAATTGTATTCCCTGTTCCTGATGCCTTTCGCACATTGCATGTATATTGCATGTATATCCTTATTGGGATGTTAGACGCCAACCATTTGATTTGAGAATACGTTAAAAGACATCCATACAAGTAGACTAAACCTCCTGGAAACCTCTTTTCACCCAATCCAATATCTTCGGCGTCAACGTTTGCCTATCCCCCAGTGGTTTATCCGCCACCTGAAAATCAAAGTACGGATCATTATGCACTCCTCCCTCAATCTCAAAGAACTCTGCCTGCTCATGCCACGGCTTAATCTTCTCCTCAAAGAATATACGACCATGGTCCCTTAGACATTCTGCTCCCCCAGTCGAGACAAACACCCTCTCAACAACGTCAGACAAGCCACGATACCAATCAGCGGGCGCATGGATGGGTTCAATGTACATCGCATCCGATGAGTTTCGTGCACCCGAAAGGACAATGGATCCCCAAGAAAGAAGCGCCTTGGCGCCAATGACGTCGGAGTGGTCGTTTGCGTTCAACGAGGGGACGATACCCTTCTCGATATGGGAGCCGACGCCGGTCATGGAGATCCAAGGCGACATCATGTAGGCTCCGCGAAGGCGGGTACCAGGAGGTATGATGGGGGGAGAAAAGAGAGGATGAAGCATTGAGGAGAGGATTTGGGCTACGAGGTTGCCTCCGGCGGAGTCGCCGACAATTTGGAGGTTTGAAGGTTTGACGTTTTCGGCTGTGAGGAGGTGCTGGATTGCGCGGCTGGCTTGCCAGAGGGGGCGGGGAACTGGCCGACGGGGATAAGAGCTGGATGGGCGAGCGATGAGTAGGAGGAAGATATATAGAGAGAGAAAGATGCTTACAGTAGGACATGATCGCAACTCCCACCTCGATACCTTGCTTTTCTAGCTCCAACTGGATATATCTCCAAAATGGAATCGTGAATTCTTGTACGGGGAATATATATGCTCCGCCTAGGTGCCAAATATCAGTCAGTTGAACGATTGAATAAACATTCTACAGCAA
>ML769646.1:0-95471 GCA_009733575.1 Gymnopus androsaceus JB14
GTACCCAACAATATATACATACATAAATCATGTGCAAGTGCACCCAACCCCACTCCCTGAATATTTTTAGTACTTTATAAATAGATCATGTGCTAGTGCACCTGACCCCACCCCTGAATATTTTTAGCAGTTTTGATGATTTTTCGGGATTTATGGGACCCAATAATTGACCTTTTTTTGGAAAATAAGCGCCTATGAGCGTCCAGCATATATATACATATACAAATCATGCGCCAGTGCACCTGACCCCACCCTGAATATTTTTAGTATTTTTCGTGATTTTTTGAGGATTTATGGGATCCAATAAGTGACTTTTTTCGGAAAATAAGCGCCCATAAGCGTCCAGGAATGTATATACATGTATAAATCATGTGCCAGTGCACCTGACCCCGCCCCCTGAATATTTTTAGCATTTTTTGCGATTATTTGGGGATTTATGGGACCCAATAATCCATTTTTTCGGAAAATAAGCGCCCATGAGCAGTGGGCCAGTGGGCGGGCATGCGTCCAAACTAACCGCCCAACCCGCCACTTTTATTAAGCATTAATGATAATGCCAAATATTTGGCAAAAGACACAGAAGCTAATAAATATGCCAGATATTTGGCAAAAGAATCAAATAGGCGCTGGGGGAAGGGGAAAATCAAGAACACCTATTTTACCGACTTGCCGACATCACGGCTGGCCCAGCTGGCCTGGCCAGAATATTCACCAAATATTTTTCCATTGGATTTTTTTCAAGTGCAAATTCTTATCGTGATATTTTGCAAAACACTCTGCGATAACTATCGGGATATTTAGCATTAGGCTGGCTGAATCGGCTGTCTCATGCGAAGCAATCGCGCATTGACGTCGAGCCTTCCGGCTCGTTCACCTTTGGTCATACACTTGAACGGAAGGAGCTTGCGTCAAAAATTCTTGAACACGTGGCACAGGACCATCTCATATTAGTGAGTTTTCAGTGACACTAGTACTACTACTGCAGCTTATACTACCCTTCAGATAGAGGCACCACCTTGCTCAGGGAAAACGGTCCTAATGGACAACCTGGTGGAGATTATCTGCACGCGCCTGAAAGGTTCCACAGCTTCTGTTGATTACATAACGGAATGGACCGACATTGTTGTATCCGATAATGCAGCATCCGCGAAAGTGCGTTATGTACCAACATCCCACTCCAACCCCCCCAATGTAGCAATCAACAATGTGACCGATCTAGAGATGTTTATATGTTCTCCCTTGAGGGGCCCTTTCTGGCTCTTCGTCGATGAATCTCAAATGTCGTATGGAGATAAGGCATTTTGGAAGACTCTCCTTTTATCTACCTGTTCGAATATTTCCAATTTTTGGGTAGTTGCTGCTGGTAGCTACGGCAGTCATACCGGCTCTGCTTCTCATTCCCCAGTACTGGCACCTTTCCCAGTACATGGATTATGCCGAATCGCGATCACTCCTCGCCGGGTTTCTATATGTGGTACCGGGCAGGAAAACCAGGATTGGCACATAAGCCATTCTAAGAAGCGGCATTCTCCAGAGCCTCCAGTACCGCAGGGGCTAGGGCGAGCACTACTTGTCAAGCGAGGACGTGGGCACGGCAACGCCTTTGTAAGTGCTTCATTCTTTTCTTTTTTCACTGCTGTTCTAATCACTAATGATACTATAGCTATTTTTTATCAAACTAGGCGCGCGATTTTAAGGGTTGTATTCGGAGGGAACACAGCTCGACTCGTCTTGACTTTGCCAAGTATTTACTGGCTGGACTCGGTTGGATCGGTTATTGGCGCGAGGGTAAGTACACATTTTTACTGGGCCATTTGGGCTCGCTCCGCGCAATTCTGACTCGCTAGGTTTTCGGATCCTGCTCCTTGCGCGAGAATTTCTCTCCAGCCTGAGCACTTGAGGGATGTTCGTCGCTGTTCAAGTGGGCTTTACATACTGGGCTGGCTACCTAGATTTGGGAAATTAGCCATTGCTTACTTCGCTCCTCTTTTCCTGTGGTTTTGGCTACATTTCCGAATCTCGCACAAGGCGGTTCGTGCCACTTTGTTCTATAGATATGGATTCCGGCCAACCAAAGAGCGTTGTAGGGTTGGTGGTTTTTGGTGGACATCAGGAATCGGCAATTTTGCCTGACCTCTTGGTTCTCTGTTTCCACCTGTGGCTGCTCTGCGTTTTCCTCTCATCCTGGGCCATGTGGCAATTTTCGTTCCAACGGTCTGTGTTCTAGGGCTCTACGGGATTGGGGGGTCTCCCACCTTCTTTTGACTAGGGCTCGAGGCACTTGACTACTCCGCGCTTCATCGATCGTTTTGGTGGGTGCGTTGCTTGTGGAGAGTGCTCTGAATGGCTGAGTCTTGGGTGTTTATTGTCTAACGCGTATATGCTTCGCGTAGCACTAGGTGGAACGTAGGGTTCTTCGGTATGCAGATGTTCAGCGACTTTTGCTATTTTCATGGTCGTTTCTAGCTCGCTAACAGCCAACATGGTTCGGACTTAGCTCGAATGTACGGGGTTGGACCGGAGATGTAGCAAGAGTCTCGTGTTGACTTTCTCCAATGTCCTTCATGGCTTTATTGCTAAATTTTCGCTTGTTGGTCAATAGGTTTTTCGCGTTTTCATATTAGATTGTAGAATTGATTTGGCAGGTTTATCGTGTACGGTGAACATCGTGGCTTTTTGCTGGAGGGCAATCAAGGTGATGTGACAAGAACTTGGCGTGATTCGGTGCATTATTAGCGGGGGTTTTTTTCTGATTGGGTTCCTTTCTGAAGCGGATTGCGCTGGACTGTGGTTGGTGAAGACTTGAGCTGGTGGACAGGGTTTGTTGGATAATGCCATTGACCCCGCTTTGGACATTTTATCACTGGTAGGGTAGGGCACTTGGGTCTAAACCACAGCGTTTTCACTCTATTTTTTTTTCTGTGACTGCGCAGAGCACGTCACATGGACGGATTGTTCCCCGTTGGCGTGCTGTCGGACTATAGCAGTTGATTCTTGGTGTGTATGTAGGATTTATTACGTTTTCTATCAACATTATGGCCTACGTATTATTTTTGCTGGGTGGCCAATCTTACTCTTTTTTCCTGCCGGTCTATGTGGTTTGAGCTTTGGGTGTGGTGTTTGGGATAGAGATGCGTTGAGATTGAACGTCGCGGGGATTGTATTGAACTATCGGGCAAGGATCTTATCTCAACCTGGGCAATCGCAGTTTCTTATATTAACCGATTGGATTAATGAGTTCTTTTCGCGCCCCATATTTACGGGGATACGCCGTTTTCCCATGGTGTTTGCATACGCGGTGAGGCTTCTCTCGTGAGTCGTTCTCGAATCTTGATGACACATTGTCAGTGTGTGGCTTAGCGCTTCTAGGGCTCGCTCTCTGTTATACCATCCGTTCTGTGGCATGATAACAGTGCTCCTCCTGTGCGAACTTTGTAGAAGAGTGGCTTTCTTAAACTCGGCTTCATACGCTTCGCGCCTTGTTGATTTATCACATTATGGGGTGGATTGTCTCGACTGTTGGGTCGGAAATCGGGGTGACACACTTTCAATGCTGACATATGGGTTCGTCATAATAGAGCTTGCCTAGGGGCCATGAACATGGGCCAGTGGTGTGTTTTGGGCGGGGTGAGTGACGGTTGTACGCGTCTGCATTTGCATTTACTCCATGGGTTGTGCTCAAGTCGCATAGGATCAGGCATTCACACTGCGTTAAGTAGGAGTATCCAGTCTTCAAGGGATTATCTGGTCTTGTCTGGAGTTCTGTGGTCATTGTATCCTGTTTGCATGCGACTCGTTTAGCGTATTTTTTGAGGAAGGCTTTTTTTGCGGAAGCATGGGACGTCATTATCGTTACGACGTGTCAAAATTTACACTGGCTGCCTTTGTTCTGGGGATTGAAAGAGTCTCGGAGTGGTTCTGTGTCTTATCTTGCGGTTAGTGAGTGGAGAAGTGTGTGTTTGGTGTGGGCGGTTGGTTGCCTTTTGGCTCCTCTGTCTGTCTCTCTCTTCCTTCTTCTTTGACTTATTTGTCTGCTATAGTGTGAGAGAGGGTTGATTCGCGATTTACTCGCGGCTATCGAAATCTACAATCCTGTCGTTTAGACCTAAAATGCCAGAGACGATTCTCAGGATGCAGTTGCCTCGGGTCACGTTTTAGGTTTTCTGTGTTGATAGCGTTATGCCTATGCTTTCTAATCCTTGCTCGTACTCTTTATAGGCTTGCTTCCGCTTTCGCTGGTGTGATAGCTTGATGGGTGAGATCCGTGTTTTCCGATATAAGCTGCCATCCCCTCATGTGGTATGGAATGTGTGGGAGTTTGTGGGCTGATTCTGCTCTTGCTTCTTTGGCTCGCGCTCGCAACCTGCAAACGCGTACGTGTAGTTGTCATTCAATATTATTTGGTGCGGGATGGCTGTTGTAGCTTTATCGGTTTTCATGTTCATATTCATTTATGGGCCACGTATCTACCTCACTAGAAATATGCCGTGGATGGATGCTATGCGATTGATACTGCTTCCGATTTGGTAGTTTATGACTGTGGACGCATTACCGGACCAGCTGCTAGGTTTTCTTTGCTGGTTTTCTCTGAGCGGGTTTTCGGTCTGTCTGCAGAGGAGCGACTGCCGCGTCTGCGTGACGACTTCTGCATTGTGATTTCAGAATAATCTCTTCCGTATGCATCGTGCGTGTTCTGTCGCATGTTATGTGTGTGGTGCTCTATACGTGGTGTGGGTGGTGGTTCGCTGTCTCGTGTCTGTACTTTTTCATCGCCGTTCTGGTTCCTCCTCGTAGCTGTTTTGAATGTAATTACTGTGTATTGCTCAACAAGCGGCTACATTAAAATTAGTATTATGTATTCGTGAGATCGAGCACACATCTTTTTCGGCTAATACATGCATATGTGTGATATGGTCACTCGCCAACGGCGAAGGGATCTTGGTGAGCCTGCGCTCTGAACACTCAGTTATGCTCCGGCTGTCAGCATTTCGGTGTGTGGGGAGTGATAGGTCGTAACCCCCTAGTGCTGCCTCAGTGGTAAATGACTCGCTAGTCCTAAATCGCTGGAGTGTGTTCTGGTTTCTTATCAACTCGGACGTGCTAGTCACGTTATCCTATCTCCTTGCTCTGATGTTACATAGTCGGATAAGCCAGTCCGCCTAGGCCTTCTGAGGCTCATTTGCTAGGAGAATACTGACGCTGGCGGGTATAGAGCTGCGCAGCGTCCCATTCTAGATCAGTGGAAGGACTGTATTAGGCAGTGCGCCTCTCCCACTCAAGTGGATGGAAGTCAGACCTGGGTGGGAACCAGGTCTCCATCCTGGAGTGGTTACACATCTCACCATTTTTATTGCCAAGATGGTGCGTCATCCTATTTTTATGAGCCGCTTTGATTTAATACATGTTCAACAGCTACTGAGGAGGAACAAAAACCCATAGCGAAAGAATCTGTGATCGAAGTGATCGATTAACTTCAACTCCACCTGCCTGGCCTATGCAACACTATCTGAACCCATCGACTTGGGACGATGCGTACCCCGTCTACCTGACCATGGTCACAACTTTGTTCCATCGGCATTGTTGGTATTCTTCACCATTCTGAAGGAGGGAAAGCTGAAAGACATCCCCAATATTGATGACACATTTGGGGCAGATGTTGTCAAGAATACTATGCCAATTTGGAATCAAGTAGGCACTTCTGAATCTCTCAGGCAACATGAGATCGGTGTCCAGTATCTTCGTGAAAGCTATATACAGCAGGGCAGTAATAGGCTACTACACGATGTTGTTGACTCATCCTACCGGTACCTTTCCCAGTACATGGATGATGCCCGAATCGCGATCACTCCTCGCCAGCGCTTTCTAATATGTGGTACCTGGCCAGGAAAACCCAGATGGGCAACAAATCAAGCCATACTCCCTCCGTCAAAAAAGTCAGAGTGAAGAACCACTCTCTGAGATTGCCCAAGCTGCCCATGATGTGCAACGAATGGGCTGGCTTCTGCAAGTTCCAATCCACAACAATCCTGCAACTGGCAAACTTCCAGCAGCCATTGAGCTGGTATTTCCTATGCAGTGGCATCATGATTATCTGATAGCCATGCTGAACCCTCCCCGGCCAACCCCTGCCATTCTTGAAAGGATGTTGTTTGACGAACTTCTTGTGCCAAGTGGTCGCTTCGATTTTGTCCAAAGGTTTTAATCGCCCATTTGCACAATCAAGCAACGCTGCGCGAGGCGATTTATGAAGCCGAGTTTAAGAATGCTGCTGATGAAGTCACGAAAGACTCTTCCTTTCTACTACAACAGGTTCGGACACAGGGAGGAGCAACTGTTGACTTCACATGCCCCAAGAAGGGATGGGTTATAGAGCTGATGCGTGATGGGCACGACGTGGAAGGACACATTATGCGGTTTGATCCCGATACGGGCAATATAATCAATGGAAGAACTGCGATTGGCGGGTTGTAGATTTTCGTTTTCATACAATGCCCGTAAAGCAATGCAGTAAGCGATCCTCAAAGATTATGGGAATTATTAATATCTTCTTTTGCAGACTCAAACAAGTATCGTACCGTCACCATTACGATGGAAGACTCAGCGGATCCCCAATTCATGGAGGCCACGATTTCGGGGCAGGATATGAACAAAAAAAAAGTTTTTTTGTTTCGACCATAATGGTCGCACTGGTTCTTTTTTGTATTTTTTTAGTTGTACTTTTAACTTGTTACTTTTAACTTGTATTTTGGACATTTCCTTGCAATGAAGAAATAAATTCTTTGTTCATTCAGCGTGAATTTATCGCCGCCTCAGCCGGACACGTGAACACCTAGAGGTTTCCTTTTCAGAACAAAATCTCGACGCCCGTGTCCCGTAGCCTGCCAAATCTGACACGTGAACAACTTCTGGTCTCTTGCTTCCGTACCATCACCACCAAACTTACCCCTACCACTATCATGGAGGAAATCGAAGTGGAACTAGATTATCCAGGCGAATCCAATGCTGCATGCTCTCCTTGAATTTCGCGACAAGCCACAGTGGTCTTCATTAGCTCAAGAAATTGGATGCTCATTTTTCATTCCAACGGACATAGTAGCAGTCACTTATATCAACTCCGACAAGACCTTTATTATCCGCACACAGAATGCATTGGAGAAGTTTTACAAGAATCATTACGAACCTGGCAAGCCGATTCGATTTGTTGTTAAAGTTCCTGGTAGGACTTCTAGATTGCTATTTGCTTCCTACTCTTCCTGATGCTCATTCCAAAGCAGACCCAAAGCTATCGATAGACATTCTCTCTCAACAGGCTCAAAACGTACATGATAAAGCCTGGGGTAAAGAGTGGCCACATCGCACGGGACAGATAAAGAGCACCGAGATTGCAAAACCACCAGACGACTGTGAGATCGAGGTGCCCGAATCGCTCGACTACGATTGCTTCATAGGAATCGAGGAGCTCACAGAAGCTCTCTACTGTCCCCCAATGGATGTTGTTATTGCTCGTGGCGAGTACGAGAAGCTCCGGAAATACTTGGAAGAGGCGGTGGGGAAAAACGAGCGCGCGTTTATAATAACCGGTCAGCCCGGCATCGGTTCGTAATGCAGCAGTCGTTTTATCTTGAGCGAAATGCTGATTTCTGCTTTTCAATCTAGGAAAAACCACATTTCTTTTATATCTCCTGTTATATCGTCTCGAACGAAAGCTTCCAACCGCTGTTCAGTTCAACGGGAGCCATTATTTCGTTTTTGACGAACACGGCGGCAAGGTGTACCCTCATACCGATCCTGCCCCGCGGAGCCTTAAGGATCAGGGTTGGGCATTGATCGACAGCAATTCAGATAATGTGTCTCCTGGCCCCTTCCTCACATACGGAAGTCGATGTGTCATTCTGGCGTCTTCACCAAACTCCGAGAGATGGAAGCAGTGGAAGAAGTATAGCAGCGCCATTTGTTTAGTGTCGGAGTTGCCTGAGCTGCTAGAAATAGCCGCCGTAGTGTAAGTTGTTTGCTATTTGATGGATATCCCTCCTTACAAACTTCAATGCAGAAAAGAAACTTTAGGCGATGTTTCCCAAACTCTGTGTCACGTTGGTAAAGTCGGGCCATCGATTCGGACCGTCCTTTCGATGAAGAAATTGGACCAGCCGACAAGTTTCGAAAATGATGCGATAAAGGCAGCAAACAAGTTATGTGAAAAAGCATCCAGCCTTGTTATTACCAGAGGTGCAGACACCTCCCCACAAGCACCTACTAGCGACGGTTCCACTATCCTCTTTCTACGACCTTACCGCCCTGAGGGTGTCATATCGGGGGAGTGCCAATTATTCATCCCAACACCGTATCTTTGGGACATATTCGAGACAGCACGGAAGGCGTTAAAGAATCATGACTCACTGAAGCTGTTCTTTCTCCTCAGCTCACATGCTCTGACACGAAGCGCTGCTGGTTGGAATCTGGAGATGAGAATGCATGAGCGGATGTGTAGCGGTGGGGCTCCCATTGATCTCATTCCTGCAAGTGGCCGCGGTGAACTTTCAATCACGCCTTCAACCAATCTGGTTCCTGGGACCTTGGCTGGTCTAAATCAGCCCAAGGGCGCATCTTTCTATTGGATGCCGTCGGTGTCTAATTTCCCTGGGATAGATGCTGTTTTAGGCGACACAGACGGGAATATATTTACCGTGCAATGCTCGATTGCAAAGGACCATTCTGCACCCAATGACGGAATCTTAAAAGCAACGCAGAGTATCCCCTCCGCCATTCGAAACGCCCGTAGTTGGCATCATGTTGTTGTTTCAGACACATTAGCAACAGCGCAAAAGCAAGGGTCTCAGGCTGTAAGACAATTACGGAAAACTCCAAGGGAGCAAGCTAACGCGCAAGTCTTGATTAACATGAACGTTTGGTATTGTACTTTTGGATGATGACTGGGACAGCTGGTGCTTCTAATTTCTGCCTTCGAACATTCTTTTGCTTCCTTGTATTTTTTTTTTGTTTGTTCAGATGTCAATGTTTCGATCTCACGTATCAGTTTCTCTCGGTGAATATAAATTGATTCATATTGGTCTACTGAGAACGTGTAGTGGGCAAAGGCACGCAGGGATACTAATTATCTTTATTCGGTGAGAATTGGAATTAATATTCCGACCTGGGGGTGCGGAGGATACAGATTCCGATAACCCGTATCCTCCGCCGTTGTCAATGCCTACAGAGTAACCTTGAGTGTACGAACTTGATCTGTGTTATCGGGTGGGTGAAAACTGAAACATGTTCCGTCATACCATTGTGTGAGTTGTATTAGAGTGGAGGAAAGCAGCGACAGAAAACCGGGATGCGTAAAAACACGGTACATTGTTGACGCCTACTGGCTTAACATTACATTCCATTTGCATAGTCTGATACGCATGCTTTATACGACGAAGGCATGGATTTATGTCGAAGAAGTCGCGATGCCGCAGATATGCATTGAAATCGAGTGATAGGACCAATCGCCCACCACAGGAAAAACCCCTCAATCTCGTAAGTTCACACGGTTGAGGAACGCAGAAGATTAGCAATGATGCAACAGATTGAGAAAGCTGGCTGAGCTCCCGGCCTCACCGCTCAATAAAGCGCCTCGTGTAGCGACATAATCAGTCAGCCACTTCTTAGAAAACGAAACGGTCAAGGAAGAAAGGATGGAGGAATAGACTGCTTCTTTTGTGCCGAGCAAGCACGACCAGCCGACGTGAAACGAGTGCTTCGTACCCGTTACATATAAGTCGTTAGAAAGGTCAAGGTATAACTGACTTACTTCCCTTCTAAATGCTAAATAGTGTTTGTCGTCTAGATAATAAACGAAAATTCAAGATAGAGGTATTGGTCGCACGCGCTATCTCCACATGATGAAAGCTAGTGAAAGCCAAAGACAAAGTGGAGTGAGAAGTATGTTGTGCATGTGCGTCTTATGCGTAAATGACTCTTCTAGAGAATCGTTCACATATTATACTTCATTTAGATAGCCTCATTAGTAGATCGCGTATATATGCTTTGTCACATGTATCCACAAACAGGCTGTCAATCCAGCCAATGTTATCTATCTACCTGTTATTCTGCAACACCAGTTGTTATAGCGTATGAAAATGCCAAATCCGGCATCGTGGGGTACCCCTAGTCGAGTTAGAGAAGATACGGTACTGATTATTTGACCCTATCTCTGTGTCACTTTTGTCACTCAGTGAATAGGGTTGCGCGCTTAGAGAGACGCGAGTCTGTAATCAGACCGTCGTCTGGCGAAGTCTGCTGTATCTACTAAGAATAAATCTATCTTCTCCACAGCAGTTAATTTCACGGAACGTCGGAAAGGTATAATCTGTCTTGTGACTCAACAAGAGAGCAATAAATGCTGAAACATAGGTCTTGAGAGCAATACTGTCTAACAAGCCCGCCGGTAGCGACTCGAACGTAATAGGGAAGACTAAACCTTGTCTCCCGCGAAGGAAGGGAGATCGCACTTGCAGACTCAAGTAGAGGCGAACCACAGGCTCGGATCATACACTCCATACCAGAGGCGGAGGGATAGACGTATTCAACATAATCACCGGAAGCGGTGGAGTGAGTTTTTTTTTCCTTTCTTCTTTCCTTGATTGTCTCATAGCCCGTAAGCTTTTTACTGCAATAATACATGCGCGAGATAAGAAAACAGGATATGACCAAAAGTGCTTATATTGATTCCTCATCAACCCAATCATATCATCCCTCGTCGGTTCAAAGTCGATTGCTGTCTCTCTAGTTCGTCCACCAGCAATAACGTTACGTTTCTTCCAACCCACGCAGAGAATCTCATCAGGTTCCTCCTGCTCCAACTGAGTACTCTGCCTGCCCAGACCGCCAGCGATAGTTCCGCGTGCATTGATGCCGGTGAACACCTCTTCTTTCGAACCTCTGTTTCGCTCAGCATCACCAGAGTCTTGCTCGGAAGCCGTATGCTCATCATCGAGCTTCTCTGGAGTCCTTCAATTTGGATGTAATTTGCCTCCCAATGCAGGGTATTGGGCGGTAGGACGGCCTCCCAATGCATATTGGGCGGTAGGACGGGTTACGGGGGGCGTGGCAACAGGCATGTTGTTTGGTGCGCAATACTGCTTGTTGTTTGGTGCGAGCCACTACTGTATACGTCAGTTTAACGGTCATAGTCAACACAAGTAAAATTTACTTTGACTTTTGTTTCAGAGTATGACTAATGCACGAGGAAGCTGGAAGCTTGTTCAGTTAGCAAATGTATTTCATCCAACAACCTCTCCAAAAGAATAACAAAACATCTCATTCTTTTGTCAACTTCAGTGGCTTATCAAAATCAGCTTGCGCCACTCAGCTCACCGGGAATTTCGCATTTTAGTTCTCAACTGCGAGTTAGACTTACCTGTAGTTGACGAGCGGTGTGCAGGACCGTGTTAGGGATTTTAGAAAATGACACTGAGCAATAATAAGTTCGTAGCTACTCTGGCAAGAACTGAGCAGATGGAAGTTGAAGACGAAGCGAAAAAAAGGTGCTCACGTGCACATGGCACGTCTATAGCGGCTGACGGAGTTGGACTTTCAGACCAAATAGGAATATCTTCTTATCTGGAGATATTCCCTTTTCAACAAAATACAGACGCCCGCGTCCTGTATCCTCCGAGGTCAGACACATGAACACCTTCTCAGCTCTTGCTTCCATACCACCACAACTAAACCACGATCATTTACGACCATTCTTATTTTACAATCTTCCCCCACGATGTTCATGCCTAATTCCCCCTCCTCCAGTCCCCCAGGATACAGTGCGAGCATTCCAATAGCGGTGCGTACCGCTAATGGTCACCTAGTCATTGACTTATTATATTGCTTTTATAGACTGCAGCAAACCTTCCCTCTTTCGTCTCTCGAGCCACTCCTGCGTCCATGAAGGGCATTTGGCGCTCTGCATTTACCGACCGTTCGCTACCAGGCAAAGCTTTCATTTACTCGCTGTCACAGGACCGCAGAATCATGCTCTTGTTTAAGAAGGAATTCGACGCTCAATATCTCGATCTTCGCTCCGCCGCATGGGATACTCAAGGGCTCATATTTATACCTTCTACTGCTGATTTGCCCTGGACATCCAGAACCTGGAGACACACTCAGTCCAAGTCAATTCTTATTGCTTGTTGTAATGCGTTTGACCTAATCTGGGAGGGTCGCAACTACTACTGCCTTGGGTGGTTGGACTTGCCGGACCCAATCATTGCTGCCTCCACTGTCTGGGTAGAAATAAACCTACATGGCTCATCTCCGTCCATTCATACCACCATTAACGGCCGTTCTATCCATGTCTACTGCGCCAACCCAATCTCTGAGTGCAGACGGTTGGCGGAAGAGCTTAAAGGGCATAGGTTGACTATGCACTTCGGCAACAGCAACCCGGTGGCTGGCAAGTTTCATTCCCCTATCTGCCCCATCTGTGCTGGCATCCACCCTGTCTATCCCACTGGCATCCATGAACTATGTCCTTTCGCAACTCTTTGGGATGATGATGAGTCACGAATGCATAGTCATGACGGCTCTGGCATCCACGAGGAAAACACATGTCCTCTCGTGGGCTGCTTCAATGATGACGAAAAACATAGTCATGACAGCTCTGACAACTCCCCTCAGCCTGTGTACCGAACTTGTCAGGATTTGCACTTAGATCTTATCCACCCCTTACAATGTCCTTTTGAAGACACATCGACTCTTTTAGACGATGATGAGTCACAAAAACATGGTCATGACTTTGGTCATGACTTTGACAACTATCCTCATCCTCATAAGCGGACGCAACCTACCAACCCCTTCCGTAGTAGTTTTTCGGAGGGGCAGCAGCATCCCGTCCTTGAATGGGTGGATCTTGTGAAGCAAATTATCACCCGTGTGGTAGATGATAAATTTATCTTGGTGAGTAAATTGGTTGTATCCCAGTATTATATTTATTCACTTGACAATGGGCAGATCGAGGCACCTCCTTGCTCAGGGAAATCTACACTAATACAGGACATTGCGTTTGCTGTCACGGAGCGGTCCTCCGCGGTTGCAATTCATTTCGCACAGCACTTCTCAGTCACCTTGCGACCTATAGAAGGATCCAGTGATATGGAGACGCTTGTAAACTTTTTACCCACATACACCCATTATTCCCCAACCATCACACCTGGTACCCGAGAAGTACTCTCCAATATCCGTAATTCAACTGAATTAGCGGTCTTTTTACGGAGTGAACCAACAGAGGATTTTGAATACTGGCTCTTTGTCGATGAATCTCAGTCAATGTATTTGGACAAAAGATTTTGGAATGTTCTCACTGCTAGCTATGACCGAAAATTTTTCGTAGTTGCTGCTGGTAGCTATGGCAGTCATACCGGCTCTACCGCCCATTCCCCGCCAACAATCATTCCGAAGATCCGCTGCATGAATCTGTTTCCCTCACCGGACAACAACCAACTCTGTCTTGCTTTTACGGAGCAGGATTTTGACAACTTCGCAAAAATGGTGGCTGCGGACATGTCTAAATGGCGCACGATGATTATGGATTACGCCTCTCCATGCGGTATTGATATCTTTCCAAAGAAACATATGCATCCTGGAGTGGTTGTAGAGCTTACCATGCATTTTGTCACAAGTGTGCGTCATTTTACTGCATGAGTTGCTCTGATTTTAAGTGATGCTCAATAGTTAACAAACTGTGCAAAGCATGCATTGTCCCCTCCCGATGAAACGAAGGTGTTGTCTACGTTCTTCCGCGACTGCATGACAAGCGCAAAGAGCAATACACCCTTCGGCTTGGGAAGATGTGTACCCCACGAGCCCAATCATGGCTTCACAGCCTTGTCAATAATGGTATTCTTGTCTATTCTACAGGATAAAAGTATCAAAGTCCGGGGCCTTGATGATAAATGGGAACCAGTTGTTGTTATGAATGGCCCTGCACTTTGGAAAAGCAAAGGCTACTCTGAGACTCTCAGAGCACATCAGATTTATCCCCAGCATCTCCGCTCAAAATATACAGACTCTACTGGGAAGTCAACCATCACTTCAGATGTGACTACATATTTAGCCATCTCCAAATATACCAAAGAGGATGTAATAGCCGTCACCCCTTGCCAGTGCTTCTTAAATGTTGCAGCGGAGAGGGATTCCCCTCCTGATGCTATGCCATATGCACTTCGCGAACGTTATAACCATCTGCCAATCTCCGACTTTGACCAAGCTGCCCATGATGCGCAACAGATGGGCTGGCTTCTGCAGGACCCACTCGCCCCAAACACCCTGGTATTACCTACAAAGTGGCATTGTGATTATCTGAAAACTTGCTAAAGTCTCCAAACTCTCCAGAAGCTCGAAACATGACCTTCGACCAGTTTTTGTGCAGCACAATTCGCCACTTTCGTGCATCAGTATTACAACAGTATTCCCAGGAAGAAAAAAGCATGCGCGAGGCGATTTGGGACTCCGAGTTCCGGCACGCTGCTGAAACAGTTGGTGACGCTTGCTTTCTAACAACCCAGGCCCGAACAGACTCCGGAGATGGGACGATCGACTTTGTGTGCACATCTAGGAAATGGCTCATAGAGCTGATGCGTAATAGGGACCGAGTGTCTGATCATCTTGCCCAATTTACCCCCAATGGCAACTATGCCAAACAATAGCCGAACTGGGACTGGCGCCTTGTCGATTTTCATTTTGATAAGACACCATCAGGTAAGCCTATCTTCCTCAAATTCCTCAATCATCGTAAATATTCATAGCTTTCTTGCAGAGCAAGCCTTCACGGGACAGCATTGCCCCAATTTCCGTAGTGTCTATCTGAAATGTAAGATGTCCATCGATGTTCCCGAGGAGAACACGCGCGGTATTCAGTCATGGAGGCCGCGGTTTCAGGGAGCGGTATGGAAACAGAGACATTTAATATTACAGGATAAGCAATATGCCTTTTTTTTGTTTTTTCGGTGTTGTACTTTTTTATGTTTGCAGTCTTGAATATAAGTTAATCAACCGCATTTTGAAGCTACATATACTGTTGTTCCATACCAATAATTGAATATGCGCTACAGGTATTTGGCAGCAGGCGTCATTTTATCTTGAAAAACCAATTTAGCGCTGGGAAGCTCTTTCCTTTCAAAGTAAAATCTGGACACCCGCGTCCCGTAGCCTGCTGGGTCAAACACGTGAATGCCTTCTTGTCTCTTGCTTCCATACCACCACCAAGCTCAATAGAGTATGAATTTCTGGCATGGAATTACAATAAGTTGAAAATAACCATAAAAGACTGATATCCTGTCATTCCAGGCGGACACAATCAAGAATCAGGAAACGAAACCACGCATTTTGACACTGTTGTCCAGCCTGCTTGTTTCAAGCACTCGAGTGGTATGTCGGTATCTTGCCCCATCCGTTCCCATACTCACAATCGTTCACCCTAGACGGTGCTTGCACTCAATCAGGCTAAGAAGACGAAGAATAATGCGAGCAGGGTGCAGGGTACAACAGAATAGGAACGAGTATGCTACATGTTACCCAGTACGTGGCCTCACAATCCGCATTGGTGTAGTACCCTGATGAACCACTGCTGGCAATAGAGTAAAATCGGAATTTTCTGCATCTATCAGCCATATTCTGGGACCATGGATCTGACTCACCAGGATATTCTCAAAAATTAGAATGAACAACAATATAATCAACAGAAGCCATTGAATATGCTCTTTCCATGCTGTATTCTTGACGGCAGGAGATGCAATAACTTTCTCCCAAAGTTGAATCTCTGTTCGACCGACGTTTTCCCCAGAGTGACCTGTGATTATCAGAGGCACACCGTTACATTCAACAGTCTAAAATCATTTCAGCAAAAGTCAAACATGTTACAGGCTTGAGGTGCACCGTAATTGACTGAACCCAATCCCTAGCCCCAATGTGGATGGTATCTATGATATCTCCTGAGCGTCGATCAAAGATGTAGATGTTTCCATGGTCGCTACCGACCAGGATTGTGCTGGTACCGTCTTGGAAAGCAACATTGCAGGACCGGCGTTGCTTGCCAGGGACTTCAAAAGTCTTGACTCTCTCAGTGCCTGCCAGTTTCATCAAGGCTATGCCCTGAGCTACATCATCCAGAATGATAGCATTGTCCTTCGTGTTCAGGACTGCATGTCCTCTGTTTCAGTGGTGAGTTCGTTGCACGTCAATAGAACCATCATACTCACATCACCATACCAGTTGTTTTTGATTTCAATATCTTGCCTTCGTCGCTGAGGACATATCTAGTCAAGGTGAGCTCAATCCCTTCTAGATTATACACTCTACTCACATGACTCCATCTTCATGTCCAAAGGACCATAGTTCTGGACCTCAAACACCAACCTGTCCAAACGCTACAGCTTGCGGCCAGTGCTTCGCAATAGTCACGGACTTGATGACTCGGGGAATCATGCCAACATCAAGTATGAATCGATGGATGGCCTCTGCACGATGCACAACCGCGAGCTGGCCAGAGTTTGTGTCATATGCGATACCGGAGATCTCGTCACCGTCCTTCCCCCCGGTCAAGCAATTGCAAAATGTCTCTGTGAACTGCATCTGGTCAGTTGATTCAGCGATCTTGCATCTGTGAACATTGACTCACCCCATCACCTTCCTTGTTTTTTCTCCAAACAGCAAGATATCCATGCTCGGTCCCATATGCGAGACCTTCCTCCTCGTCATCTGCCCTCGTCAACCATACTATGGCTGTAGTAACACCCCTGTCGGAAGCTCCCGTTGGGCCTGGAACAGACTTGGCTGTCGGAATGTGCCATATCTTGGTACCAGCTTCGCCTTGGTGTTCAATCAATCGATCTGAAGAAATCTCGACAATTTTTATTATAACTTACCTCCGGACGCTACATACGCACCCAAAGGGTGCGCTGCAAGGCATGCCACGGCTCCATGTTGGCCTTTTAACACGCCACGGCAGACGTATCTGTGCTGCTTGCTCAAGGCGTTTGAGTTGGTATGAAAGAAGTACATGTTGATGTAGGTCAACCCTTCTCCTATGGCTTTTATCACTAACGTATCACTAGCCGTTTTTGTCCTTTTGTTCTTGTTCTGTTCATGATCAGCTCCTCGCAACATTGCGAACCCGCTCAGATGCTCAATCCTTATTGTCTTTCCATAAGGTATTACCATATCCTGCATAAGGGCAATTGTTCAGCTGACCAACGACTTGCTTATATCCGCTAGGTCTTGTTCTTGGTACCACAAACATGCCTCCCTCCCCTCCCCAGTCTCGGTCTATCTCTACTTTCACTACCTCCAGGATCGCTGCGTGACCTCGAGTAATCCCTCTTTACGCCACTTCTATCTCTCACTGAGTTAGGCATCCACTCTTTATACATCAAAACTTACCTTCGAAACCCTACATTCGTGTTGACGTCCAAACCACACAGATCGAGATTCCACCCGTCGATATACTCTCGAGCAGCTCATCTGATGAGCCAGAGTCCCCCCTCACACCGGTTGAGGAACAAGCGTCAGCCAAAGGGGATCGTGTCCTGTCTCAGTCTCAACCATGCGTAATCATGATTCCTCGGCCACGGGCAGTCACTATTACAACCGCTGGGTGGTCTCAGGCCGCTTTGAAAGAGTATCGTGTAAGCAATTTCATTAAAAGTCTTTTGTCTATATTGACTTGACCTATTTCCAGCGTATTGCCAGGCAAGCAGTTGACACATGCTTGGATCACAAAGTTCTTTGGGAGACGCTTCAAGCAAGCAATTTGGATCAGGCTAGAGAGCACGTAAGTCATGCTCTGAGATCAAAGATTATATTCTAATGGATAGTCAAGGTTGAGTCCTTGCTTCCGCACTTCAAGCCACATCAACAACACTGGGGAGCAGACCTTCTTCTCAAAGAGCAGCATAAGAGCAAACGGGATAATTGGATGAAGTCTGAAGCACGTGCAGCAAGGGAGAGAAAGGAGCAGGCTAAGTAGTGGTACATCGGGGCCATACATTGATAGGCCATACATCGATAGGCTCTACTGATCAGATCGTAAGCAAAGATATCATTGAGAAATATATGTGCAAGAAATAAGACGATTAATCGATAGTAAGCGACGATGCAGTTCGAGGACGGACGCGGTAAGTTTGCTGACTCTCCCCGGTCCCAGAGATAGTCGCTGACCATGTGTGCAAATCCCATAGAGAACCCAATGAGCCTGGCTTGGGGCTTGGGGTCAATTGTTATTTCATGCTAGGTCCATCAAGAAGGATGCATATGAAGATTATTGTATTTTGTGTCTGCTAATCATGCGGACGACTCAGCTATAGAGAAGTCGGAGTCATTTGAAGTGATCCGAGCATTGAGTGCGTGGGTTTTTTTTGTTTCCCTTTATTGTTAGACTCATCTCAAATTTTACTAGATAGATATAATAAGACTTTGTGTTGAATTGAGTGCTACCCAATTCACCCCTTCACAAAAGTCAAGGCTCCTGCAGCTGGCTGCATATATCACGCTCCTTTGACAATCACCATGCCAAGAACTCGCCAGGCCATCCCGAACGTAAGTTTTCCTCCTACTTGTGTCTGATATAGCTCATCTTTGCGGTAGGCGTCAATCACGTTTGGTATTAACGGTTTCAGAATATGCACAATGAATGGTCTGCATACGATCTCTATCCCCACCACTTCTTCTCGCCTGTCACGCAGTCGGGATGGAAATCGTCTACCAATGGTCGAGCACGGTTTCGAGGGATGGGCTCACGTCCAACCCTTTATCCATGACATTGATGTTGTTTATCGGAGGACTCGATATCGAGTCTTTTTCCAGCGGCATAAACACCTATCCGTCAACCCAGTACTTGGCGTTCAGGGAGAGATAGTCGTGATGCGTGTAGGGGCAGTAAATCCTCAGAACGTGGTGCACTCACAGGTTGGGGACAAGAGACGGGCTCAAAACCTTGCTAGATTGTAAGTGTAGCCTTCGAGATTATGGTCATAGCTGAATGTTCGAGCAGAGTTGCACCTTACATTGCTGATTTCCAACAACGTGGACGAGGACTTCAGCCGTTCATCCAGCTGTAGGGTTGGCCTGGACATTTCTTGATTATGAATAGTTTACTTTACACCTTCCCAATCTAACTTAAGCAAAAGAAATTTGCATCAAATTTCGACGTGTAATCTATATTAATCAAATATAGACTCCGCGTCAAACATGTCACACACCAAACACCTGCTGCGTATCTCAAAACCCGCGTACAGTTCCCACAAGGGCAACGGCTGCTTCTTTTTTTTTGTCTGTTCAATATGTCACGAGCTCGAAGAACAATTAACGACAATTGTCTAGTACAGCGTGACGCAGCGGATCTGGAACAATTGTTGGTGAGCACTCCCTTTGGTGTTTCCGTATCTGGAGCTAGAAAGCTTACTAACGAAAAGATATAAATTCAGGGAATCCTCCCCAAGAACCCATATCGCTCAAGGCCTGGCACCTGATCTTTCTGCTACAACCACTCCCTTTACCACTCTCTCTTCACAAGCCCCTGTGATGTCCTCTTTCTTCAACAATCTACTGCGTGGCACGGAAGCACCCTCGCAACCACACCCACACACGCAAACGACCTGGAGATCTCGAGGAAGGTGGGCAGGCTCCCATATCTTACGAGAAGCCCGACAAATATTGAGCTGTGGCTGGTCCACGCCGAGAGCAGTTTGATAGGGTACGTCTATGCCACGATTTGCAAAAAGTTACTCATGACTGATAATGAACCTCATTGTAGCAAAGGGAGAGCTACAAAGACGTTGTAACAACGAATCAGCAGCTAAGACATGATATGGAAGAACTCACAAGATCTTATCACACCGCATTGGAAGAGATGGGCCGACGAGAAAAACAGGAGGAACAATTCCGAGTTTACGCTGAATGTCAAGTAAGTCCATCAACGTTTGTTCAAGATTGAACCACTGCTAATTCAATTTCCCAGAAGCAAGCTATGGCTGAGCAAGCTCAAGTGAGTCACATTGCCGTTCTTTACGTGCTGAGTGCTGTACTAATTCCTCTTCAGGCAGCCCAGGACGCTCGTGTGAGTTGTGATTACGCCTGCGACGCAATCAAGCCTGTACTGAATCCGCTTCAGTTAGCTCACGCCAAGCAAACCCAAGTGAGTTGTGGTTGTATTGCCGTCCGCAACAAAATCGGGCCTGCACTGAATCTGCTCTAGTTAGCTCAAGCACAAACTCAAGTGAGTTTCATGCGTTGTAAAGGTTTGAGCCCATGCTTAATTTCACCCAGGCCGATGCTACTGCGAGGGCGCTGCAAGAAGCCTCGGATCAGAGGAGCTGGTTAGAGCAACAATTGGAAGAAATTGTATGTTGTTTTCTGATTCTGCTTTGGACTTGTCTAAATGAAACTGCAGAAGCGTCAATGTGACCAATTTTTGAAAGAGAAGGTAATGTTACTGTCATGCTGTGAAAGTAAATAAATAAGAGCTAATGCAGGTCTTTACTCTCCCAGGAGGAATGCGACGCTGAGATTCTCAACCTGCGCAACCATTGACAATCTTCTTGGCTTAATTCTTCGCAGGGAGCCTCTCCCTCACAAAATTCCACTGCGAACTCTTCAGTCGAAGATGGCAACATGGCTCCCAAGCCTGCTCCTATTCAGAATCCTTCCCAGGGAAGCTCCTCACCAACTTCTAACTCTACTTCACACTCTGTTCCCAATTTTGCTGCCCTTATCAAGGAATCAGTCAATGCAGCAGTTGCTGCAGCGTTTGCGGCCCAGGCTACTCCTAGAACTTCTCCATCATCATCTCCATCTCCGCGTAGTAGCCAGCGTGGAAATCAAGTTCCCAAGCCAGGCAGTGCGGCTCATAGACAAGAAATCAAGAAAACCGCTCTTGATCAATTGTCTAAAGAAGATGAAAAACGGTGAAGGGTAAGTCATGGTCCCTGTTTTGGTAGCTCAACTTGAAATATTGATCCAGGACTACTTGAGATCATGCTTCCGCGACATGACTGGCCAACCCAATATCACAGACTTTCGTTCATATTGTCCAATCGAAGACGCCATTGCTGAAGCATTTGAGACGGACAATGGACCAGGTCCCAGCAACATAACCCAGTATCGCCTGCATTTCGGAAACAATTATCAGAAGTCTCGGTGGAACAAATACATTGTCTCTAGTATGTTGGCATATACTGCTGCAAGAAAGGAACAGTACAGGGTTGAGGGCAATCTTGAGAAAGAGGCTCTGGAGACATTCTTCCATGACTTCATCAAAGAGGCTCAGTCGTCGCATTACAAATGACGACAACCTTGAAAGTACTTCCAAGGCCAAAGAACGAGGCGATCTTTACTCTGACACCAAGAAAGATGGCAGTCGAATGAACTCCCAAAAACACGCGGTAACTATACCGACTTCTTTTTACGTATCACTAATTCCTTGCTATTTGTTTGTTTAGAAACTTGACCGCCGGGAGTTGGGCATCAATCTCCTGCAGGCTTTGCTGCCACCCACAGCCAACCAATTTGATTGTACCAAGTTGGAGCGAACCAGGCAAGTTCTGACCAGCCTTGAACACGATGGCAGGTCCTCAGAGGAGTCAGACGCCGAGGGGGGGCTAATTGTAACTGTTTCTTACTATCGGAGATGAATCGTAACTCAGATGATGAGAGATCTCAATAGAGATTCCGAAGCAGTCTTGGATAGTCACTATTGTGAATTACGCAAGAATGCTAGGCCGCGTCCAAAGCACATTCACTGCAGGACTGGAAAGAAGAGCAAGCAAACTGTCAAGAAGAAACTCCCTGTCTCTCTTTACCACCGCAGATTCCTTGCACAGCTCTCTGATCCAGCCAAAGAGGCGCTCCAAATACCAACAATAGATTTACCTCACTTTAACCAGTGGGCGTTAGCTATTCAGGAGAACTCTGACTCGGAAGGTGATGATGAAGGTGAACAGATGCAAATGCAGGGTTGAGGCTCAGTGAGTTCCCTTTATCGATTATTCCTATCACTAGATGCTCAATCTGGGCTTTGGTAGTATCCATTCTTTGGTTGAAGTTGAAGGGATGCAGCCTCTTTTGTTGTATTATCGCCTGGTAGTGAATTAATTATGTTTCCATGTCAATGTACTATGTTATGAGTTTATGACCATGTTTGTATCTGCATCTGGCGCTCCGCAATGACCTCAAACTATCTTGCTGAGCGGTCGGATGACTGTAAGCATCGATACACAATAATTTGAACATAAAAAATATACCAAGATCTGTATCCACCTCTATATTCCGTTTGACGGTCCGCAATGACCCAAAACTACAAGTATGAAGGATTCTCCATGGGGGTGGCTCTATGAATATCACCCCAATGCATAGGCACTTTGGGTCAGATAAGTGTAAGCATCGAGACACAACAATTCGAACATTATTCCTGACATTGACGTTACACAGTTACACACTCTCAGGCCTCTGACGCCAACCTATGAGGCGACCTCAATTTTTGGCACTTCCAGGGGCAAAGAACTATTCCTCCCATGTCTGCTCGGTTCTGGAGGGACTATAATTTTATTAGGTCACTGATTATATTTAACTTATCTATGGCAAGATGCTTCTCGATCTGGCAGTTTGCGATTTACGCTTTGACTCTTTTGCCACAGATATTTGCCACAATCTTTAATTCCATAACAGCACACAACCAACATTTATTCCATCATCACTTTGCCATCGTCACTCTGCTCTCTCTTCTTAACATCATCATCGATAGAATGCCAGAACATCTCCCACCTCTTCCTCCGTGATCCTCACCACCAGTTCGGACCACCTAAATCGCGTTTATGCCCGCTGCCGGTATAGCACGTTCATCCTCATGCAGAACTGGCTCGGTTTTGCGATCGACGCCAAACGGCCGTACTGGAAGCTGGATCGGGCTTGGAGGAGACGAATTCGGAGGGGCATTAGCAACGCCAAGCAAGACAGATGGATATACGTGGTGTACAAAGGTTGGGGGATCTTCAAAGTGGGTTGGACCAACAACATTGAACGAAGGAGGAGAGAATGGGAAACGCGCTGCGATGTACAGAGGTTTTGGCTTGGCACGTTCTGGACGCCATATACACATCTATCCGGTAGGTTTGAGTCTTTGCATTCTCCAGGCAACTCATCCTTTTCCAGAATCACTTATCCATCTCCAACTCAAAAGTTTGTGTCTCTGTAGGCCGAGATTTACATGCATCTGTAAGTCTATTCTTTCATCCATCTTCTTATTACTCACCTGCCATAGGCGGACTTGTCCATAGCGAGAAATTTGTGTTCTTTGGGGAACCCAAATGGGTCTATGCTGAGATTATTGTACCGGTGATTCTGCGCACAATATAGTCGTTTTATCTTGTATATGGATTGTGAATCAGCTAAAGCGCTCAAGAGGAACGTGAAGAGATTAAGAGGATGTCTTAGTGCTTGAAAGCAGTTCCCAGCCGTACGCGATACTTTTGCGATCCAAGTTTTCTAACTAAATTCTTCTTTGCAGAAAACTTCCATCATGCCACTGTACCCGATGATATCTCGGCCATCCAGGAAACCATACCCAACTATTTGTTTAGAATGACAACAGTGCAAGCAATCACAGTTTGTCCTTTCGCTATCCTTATCTTGCGCTTTTCTCACTGGCTTCCAGATTATAATGCCATCGTTGAATCTCGATATCGTGCACTCGGAAATTGTGGAATCTCTTCTTAGCTTGCTTCGGATTCTATCCCAAATATTCGCAATGTCTCATGTGGTCGGCGCGTTTCAATTGCTCTGGCTCGCTGATCTTCTCTCTCTTCCTCTCTAGATCTCTCTTCCTTGCTCTCTCAGAGTTTGTTTAAACATCCAGTCTGATCAAATGTAGGTTTCTTTACTTAATCTACTCTACTTCATTGATTTATTTCTTCTAGTTTGCTTTGCTCTTCATCTCGACGCCTGCATTGAGAACTTCTCCAGCTCAAGTACGTTGCCTCTCAAGGGTCAAGTGAAGAATCGTTGGTGGGAATACTGTGAATGGGTTTTGCCTTTGTATTTGTCCTAGCTCTCACTTTTTCCGACTACAGTCTCACTCCAACCGATGAAAAGCGCGACCCCGTAGATGAGGCTTCAGACTCTGTCTTGCTATCTGCAGAAGACAACTTGGTCTCTCGTGATTTACCCGATAACCACTCATTTCTCCTAATTTACTCTCTGGTGGATCATCACGTTGTCAAGAGAATCCGTCTTTCTGGGAAGACGCCGCAGGTAACTCCGGCTCCGCTGCACGTTTATAACCTTCGTAGAGGTCAAACTCCAGCTGTGATCGAGTCGGCGGATTGGTCTTCCGACGGCCGTTGGGTTGCGATTGGGACAAGGAGGCGGACTGTTCATGTCTTTGCTGCTAATCCCTATGGTGGACCGTCTGATGTTCAGAGTCATATCAATAGAGCGGAATTGGTAATTATGTTTTTTTCTCATCACCCACGTATTGACCAAATCGACCCTAGCCCATGATGCGGAACAATTTACATCCTCTAGTTTGCCTCAGAGTCACAAAGAACCCAAGTCCTGAACAACCCAAAGTCCCCCTTGCGTTTGCTTTCCTCGAACCATCAATCGAAGCCAAACGTCGTCTCCCGCCGAACCTGCTTCCTCCAATAAGCTCTCCCCACTTAGCTCCCACACATGTACACTCGTACGGAAGCATCAGCTCTAACTATACTGTCATGTCCTCATCACCTTCCACACGTTCCGAACCACTGTCTCCCCGCCAACAGCTCTGTCCTAGTGGTCACCTGAGAAACTTCCAGGACGTCCTTGTCTTTGATCCTACCGATGGTTTTCTTGCGTTAAGGCTGGTTACATCCGAGGTCAAAGTCAAAGCAAAGGATGGACCCTCGATTCTAGTATGAGCGCTAGTAGATCACTTCCTGGACGATTGAGCATCTCCCCTTCTCCTGGTACTTTGCCTTCACATGCAAGATTAGCTGGGGCTAGCAATTCGTCGGGTGTGGAGGTGCCTAATGAGCTGACCGGTAGGGAGAACACCATTGCTTCGTGGAATCTCCGACGCGGGAAAGACTGGTCAGAGAAAAAGGAAGCTTATAGACCTTGAAGAAGAAAGGCTCTGATGTCACTGCTGGTCAAACTAAGTAAGTTTTTCGTGTCCACGTTGATGAAAAAAATAATTTAATGATCGTCTGTAGTTGGCTTGCACAGGCAGAACTTTTTACATACTCCAAGGCCCCTCGCATCCTCCCTCGTTCGGTCTACCTTTCCCATCAGTTCTTGTTCCGTGCTCTTGGCGAGGATTATCATGCCCTCATCCGCCGGTATCAATTCAACGTTGCTGGAACCAAGATCAAAGTCCGTAAAGGTGTCGAAGTCAGCGTGTATCCTACTGGCAATAGCAAATTGTTTGTCGAAGGTGGTGGGTTTGCTATTCGCCGTGACATTCGTCGGCTGTCCTTGTCATTCAATGAACCACTTGCTTCTGCCTTATCTGGAGGTCTCGATTATACTCCCTCCCAGCCGGTACTGTCAATGTTCCCGAACGGAACCCCAGGGACGAAACCCCGGTCATTCAAGAATTCGATTCCCATTCGAAACGGGTCTTAGCCAAGTGGTCATGCTGCCATGGTGTCTCCAAATCTCTTGAAGTGCTCGCAACCACTTACGGAAGCACCCCCGATGGGAAAGCATTCGTTCAACAAAGAATTATACCTGTTCTGGAACAACAGAAAAACGATACCGATGCAGATGTGCGGTATTTTGCTGCTTGTGCTCTTCAGAAGGCTGCGATCGAAGCTTAACAGTTCGTAGACGGTGACTTGTTCAAAGTCACTATCGAGCATGAAGACGAAGATAGAAATCAGGTACTTTGATACTGTACCTGTTGCGTCCAGTCTCTGTATTCTTAAAGCTGCGTCTGGCCAGCGACGCAGCTGCGTTATTTCAACTTGTATAGAAGTTCAGGTTTCGAATGGACTTTTAATGTTTGTGAAAGGTCAGTAGAAATCTATCGTTTCATCTTACGTTCCGGCTTCCCTGATACCTCAAGTTTTCAGAGCCCTTTCTGCTCATCGGATCAATTCGCATTCACTTGGGTGAAAAGGCTAACAGAAAGTTGACTCAAAAAGTCAGCTTTCGACTCACAGGGAATCTTACATTCCAGGCTGAGATTCCTCTCATCTGATTCTTTGTTTAAAACAACATATTTACGATGTACTTTTGCCACAGTTGAAATATTATATTCCCATTGATATTTTTAAATTTCGAATACATTACTATTGCCTGCCGGGAAGTGGGCCAGCCTGGGTAGCGAGCCATTGTGTAGCTACAGAGCGTAAAATACATCCTACATAAAAGTTGTGAGGTATACCATGTAGACCAACCTCAGATCGTCCTCTGAGTACCAATTGGCAGTGAGTGGGTAGCTGGAAGCAGTGTGGCAAATCGATTGCCGGTGGCACTCGGCACGCTAGCGTGATTTCCTTACTCTTTCGAGCAATCTTCATGAAGAATTCAAGCTGTGTCAAAACTCGTCCCTTCTGCTGCATTTTTGGCGCATGGAATATCTTTTTTATGTGCTTTAAGATGTCCTGAATCACTCATATCAAGCTTCATGTGAAATTTTATCAAAATATACACCTGCAATGCTCGGCTTGCGATTTCTGGGCTGTCTAAGAGGTAGTTCCTCATTTCTCTTCAACGTCAAACGGGAATCTCACAAAGTTTGCGCCAGCCAATACGGTATGTCTCTGAAGGCTTCTGGTGCCTGGAATAGTTTTTCTTCAATTTTTTTTGTCTCTTCAGGATCGCGTTTATTGTTGATCTCGACTAAAAACTCTCCTTCTTGTGTAACATCAGATATCCGAAGCTGTGGTAGTCGCAGCTGAGATCTGCGATACTGGTGTGTTGCCACTGTGCTACCCTTCCTATTTACCACTGATTCTAAGCTTCCGCTTCGCTGCCAGACCACACATGGACAGTACTTCATGATGTCTTCCAGTGTTCTCATATTCTCACTATCTACTACATCCCAACTATCATGCATCTACATAACCTGGCCGCTCTCTCAACACTCCTCAACACCTAACAATACCTCCTTACCAGTATCTACCTTGAATATTGTCATCAACTGGCGATTCTCAGTCATCCAAGTTGAATATAGAATTTCAGGGTATTTTCAATGTAATTTGGGTTTTGGATAGACTTATTACTGCGATAGAACTTGTATTGATGTTGATTGAGCATGTAACAAGTCTCTCTGAGCCTTGTGGTCAATGCCAACGTCGAGACGATGCATTTCTGGCGCGTTTCGGACAGATGGCCCGGTTCCCGGTCATTACCGTGTTTTGGACCCACCGCCATAAAATATTCATATTGGATCAAGACTACCTCTGATCCTTTCGAAATTATGCTCAATTTCTCTGTAGGATGTGTGCACACAACCTGAGCACCATAATAAATGGAGGCAGTCGAACCGCGTCATGAAATAACCTAAAATATGCTTAGGTGACCCACTACTGGGTACCAAATAGTAGAGAAAATATCTACTTCTTACTTGAGAATTCGCTCGGCGAATTTTTTTCTAAATCCCGTGTGATTACAACTTTTCTTTTGATATGTACAAAATCGCAAGCAATGTATGAAGTCAGTTCTCATCATTTAATGTACATTTTGATCAAAATATGATGATCCTACTTGATTGACGTACCTTGAGCGCGTATTTCTACTGAGTGTGTGTACATGACCGTGATCATGCTCCTCTTGCGTACACTGTGTCTAGAAATATCTACTTCATTCTCACTTGAGGCCATTGGATCTGGCACATGTTCCTACGCTACTGGAACTTACTTGTGATTATATCTACTTTTAACTAGGTATACTGTACTATTTTGACCAGGTCACAGGTCACATTTTGAACTCGTTTGGTGTGACATGCCCGGAATTGCCTCAAAAAATGCAAAATTTCGGTCTAAAATGGGTTGGTCACAGTTGCAAGGGTCCGTCAAATCCATTGAAATGTACAATTTAGCATGTCCTAAGTACTTTAACACCCTACATTATATATAAATTAAGCAAACAAAGTACATTGATCACTAATCAAGTAGGATGTACGAGCACAATTCACTGAGTACATCAAGTAGATTGTACTGTCATGCGGCCTCTTTTTCCGATGAGGAATGACATCATAGCAATGGGCATCACATTTACTGGAACTACTATTGAAGGATATGCTTCTCTACCTGGTGGTGTATGTTTTCCTTCTGTCAATGGGCTCCCAAAAAAACTCAATGTACTACAGAATATTTGTAACTATCTTCCTGCCACAGTTTCGTGGCTCGTAGAAATTACAGCTGCTCATCCAAACCTGAAGAAGATCAGATTTGTCAAAGTTAGATAAGAATGATAGGATCCTCCTTAGTGCCTCGCTATATGCTGTTCAACAATAGTTCAACCCAATAGCAAAGACTTACATGGGAACTCGGAGATGCAGATCGTTCAATAAAAGCTACTTCATCATGTGACAAATGCCTGTGACGAACATTGCGGCCAGTGGAACAATTAAAGCTAGTACCCACCTAATATTTTGTAGAATGGAATGTCAAATGATTTACAAACACTAGGTTATTACTTACTGAGGGTATAGGATCCGAGATGTCAAGCGAAGGTGATCGCAAGCGTTTGCGCTTTCGAGGGGTCTTTGCTGGAGTTGGAAGCTGCTTTGCTTTTTTTGGAGTCTGGGGCATTGCTGTTGCAGGTTCGCGGGCAATTGAAAAATCTTGAAGAATGCTCTGGTGATGTCCTATAAGTAGGCAAATTCTAAGAAGCAAGAACAAACCTCGAAGAGATGCAGATCATAGAATCGTGCTGTCACTTTTCCTGTGAAAATGCTTCGCAGAGGATCCCCAAGGATCTCGAGCATAGCTTGATGATCCTTGTCGGCATAAATCTGGCCATACTTTGTCAGACACAGGGCCAAGTGTTCTTACAAGTAGACTCACCTTTCGTTCCTTTAATTTTTTAATTATCGATGTTTTGCTTATTTCGTTGTCTTTCGGATATAAAACAGTCAGGTCGAATTTCGGTTTTTGTGTAACCGGAAGCTTTTTCTTTATATCCTTTTTTGAATCGTTGGCTGGCATGAGCGATGTGCGTAGTGGCTCGAGAATGAGGTCCTAAGCAAAGTATAACGATTACACGTGCTCCAGATAATCCCAGATTATCTTAGCGCCGACTCTCCACAACTTCGATTCAGAGATCGCTCATCTCTTGATGGACAGTTTTCAAATTCGCAGCAGTAGGCTTTCTGTTCACCACAGTCACGTCCACCATACACCGTATGTCAACCCCAGCACTGATCTTGACCCAACCCCCGACATAGCCAGTCGTCGCAAGCACTATAAACTCTCCAAGGACGGCTCTGGCAGCGCAGTATGGCCCAAGTTTATAGAAAAGATTTTTATTGAAGGTGTGTGTCGACTGTAAGTACCTGTAAATTTTATTTAATGTTGACCAACAGGCCTCCGAGCATATTGCCGCTCTGAGATCTCCCTTGATTACTCGGCGAAAGCCTCAGAGTCTCCTAAAAAATGTTGCTCCCGCTTACGCAACACCTTTCTCGTTCAGCACCTTGCTCGACACGGTGTCAACCGTTCACGCAAGCAGGTCGCCTCCCACTTACAGGTCCTTAAGAACATGTGGAAAGACGAAGGAAATTACTCGAGTACATTTAGCGTATATTTCGTTGAAGTTGCTGTTTACTGACAGATACGATAGATTATCATAACCTTGTTGCGAGACTAGAGCCAATCTCCCATAGTCCAGCTTCAGACCACCGTCCAATTCATCCATCTCTGGCGCTTTCATGTACTTTGTCCATGTCTTCAGCGACCAACTCATCTGCGATGGGTTCCCCTTCTTCCTCTCCGAGATCATCTGCTCGCTCAATCCCCCTGGGAATACAACAATCAATCGACATGGGTTGTGCAACCAAGCCAGCCCAGTTCATCCATAGGCTAAATCATCAACGGGCAGTTCCAAATTCCAGTAGCCTAACGAAAACCCTCTCAATGGCTGAACTAGACGCCAAACAAGCACTAGTTTTAAATCATCAGGAACCACCGACCCATCGACAACAGCAGTACCAGCCACAATTTGACGAGTCATCTACGTGGTCATCTTCTCTTACCGCATATGCATCCAACCTACAAACGCCTGTCGGAGGTCCAAGTACTGTGACTCACCAGCTACAGAGTTGGCGACAACAACAGCAGCAGCAGCAACTGCATATATCAGCGCCTGATTTTCGGTCTTGGATAACGCCTTCGTCTGCAGATATCCCGGTATCCATTCCCACTTGTACTCCACCCACCTTAACAAATTTATACCTTCTCACCGAAGCGATGCTCCCTCTTGAGGTCAGCCTAATTGATACTGATTATGTCGGAATCGCGCATCTGCACCTGCAGCTGGACGTTCCCCGTCCTCAGACATCTTCACCCTCCTCTTTCTCCAAAAATTCACATGGGTTTGGCGTTCAACTACAGGCATATATCCCGACGTGTTCCATAGGCACTTGCAGGACCATCTGTAAATGCATTACTCAAGTTTGGGGAGTCCGTCATGACCATCATTTGTTCTCAACCATGCTCCTCATAGACAAATCCACATCTGGGCAGCCTGAATCGACTTCCTCTATCGCTTTTAAGCAGAGAGGAAGGTGTTGTTGATATAGCGGAAGTCCCTGGGGATCAAGGACCAACGATGTGCTCTGAACAGCAGATTTTCTTGACTCTCCCGCATAGTGCGCTATCTGCATGTAGATGGCTGGAAAATGGTATGTTATCGCTTGCAGTATTTTTTCTGAGCAAAGAACTGGCTCTGACTTCGCCCTGATTTTTTAGGTGCGACGATGATCCATCAAGAACTCTGTTTCAATACACAGGTTATCCTCCGTTTGACATATACCCTTAATCAATCTGTAGAGCTACCAGCTGCAAGACTGCTGGGATGGGAGTGTCTCAACTTCGTTTGAACCTGCCAACTCCTCAGCGTATACCTGCACATGTTGCTCTTCCACATGTACATCCTAAGTCATATGTACCTGTACGTACATACATGTCTATCTAGCTATCTGCCAGCTGAAGCTACGTGAGCTCGTGAACAGCTAGCATGAGTGCTAGATAAGGAAACGATAGTTATAAAAAGAATAGTTATAGAAAGAATCTTTTTCTAAAAGCCGCCGGGACTCGGCTTACCCTTTTGGGACCGTGAGCTCAGGCTTGCGTTTCGTATGTGCTTATTTCAATGACAGCTCCCGACTCGGATAGAGGCGAGTCAGACATGGCACTAAAAAAGTCCCTTGGAAAATTACTCAGTTGAGCTCGGGTTTCTCCAATTCGTCTTAGCTTCTATTTAAGATGTTCAGAATGGCTGAACTTTTTTATTAAGTTTTGCATGAGCATGTACTAGCAGGGGTTAATCCTAGAACATCTTTCCTCTGGCACTGTGTGTTCCTGAGAAACGAGAGTGGGCAGTTGTAGTCATGTATTTATGTATTATATCTGATGTCTCGTCTTAGACCAGTAGAGAGAGGCAGTAATCAAGTACAATCACGCAAAAAAAATTGAACTATTTCATGTGTTAATAACATCGACATTCAAGGGAGTTAATTACATACAGAACTCTACTACATATATATGGTCCATTATGCTTCCACCCGCATTTCAAAGGCTTCATCAAACGGAATCCCAATCATCACTTCCAATACCTGGCTTTCAGCATCGTATTCATACGTCCCGTTTCCAACTGACTGGCCCGACTCGGTGGCCACAGACACACCCTTCGGTGCCTGATTAACACCCAAGATCTTCACGTCCATGATATTCACTCCAAGGTCAAACCCAAAAGTCCCCGTTAACGTTGAGAGTTCCATTCCGATACTGAAATGTCACAGTAGTCGTCCCATTCGTTTGCTCCAATGAAACACCATCATCGACATAAAGTTGCCCCGAAGCGTCGCCGCTGGAGCAAGGGGCGACAACCAGCTCAAAGTCTGTCTGGCGCAGCTCCGTGGTCGTCATAGTCCCGTTTACGCGCAGTGGCAAGATGGACCCCCCGATGATATACACCGGAATCTCCGTAAACTCCACGTCGTTGAGCGTCACGTTTGAGCCTGTACCGATAACGGGTGCGAGTGTTTGAAAATCGTAGAACGTGTCATTAGGCATGTATATGGTGACTGATGTCGAGTTTTCTTCGATGACTTGGGATACGAAGATGGAAGGACCAAAGAGAAACTGGAGGTCGATGGGGTAGGTAGACGTCTCTTTGGGGTACTTGTACCATAAGGGTTGGATAATGGGGCTGCCGTCAAGGCTAGCTTGATGAAGAGAGGTGTATAGATAGTCCATGAGACGGTACCTGCAGTAAATGGTAAGTGGTTAGTGTGAAAAAATTTACGAAGATTGAAACTACAAACCGCATATCAAGAACATTCTGTGCTGCTTGAGCAACAACGGGCCAGCGGTAAAACTCTTGACTGATACTCCCGTCGTTGTTGTGCTATAAATTCCAGAAGTAAGCGAACGTCCAACAACGCTCAAATACATAGAAATACCACCCACATTCCTCATGAAAGGATAGAAACCGCCCAACATCGCCCATCTCGCACAAAGTGTGCTCGTTGTATTATCCGCATATCCACAAATGTCGCTGACCATAGGAATCTGATACACCCCAGCCATGCCTAACATACCAGCAATACTGATCCGGTACTCATGCCACGAGCTATAGTTGTCTCCGAGCCATTTCCCGACATGAGCTCCTGCTCCAGCAAATGTAGAACGCGTGATGACGAGAGTGCGTAAACCGGGGCGTCTGGCAAGCATAGCGGCGCGTGTCGCGACGGACATCATAGTACCAAAGAGATTATGGACGTTGTACTCGACAAGCCCGTTGGCGTGTGTGGCATTGCTCTAGAAGACACTAAAGTATGAGTAAAACGGTTGAAAAATCGCTGGAAAGTCAAGGAAGCGTGTTTACTCACGAAGGAAGTCAGCGATGAAAGGGCTCCCGCTGCATCCTGAATCGCGTAGGGCGGAGTGAGCAAGTTGACCCGGTAATCTCGCTTTTCCAAAGCAGAGGAAGAGCTTATATCAGACAGGTTGCCAAAAATAGGAGTGTTGGGATCTGGAGGAGGCGTTGATCTGCCTGGTGGTAAATCCATTTCTACGGCTTGCTCGAAGGGATCCGTACAGAGTAGAACACAGAACTATAAAACGCTCATAGTGATAAGCAGAAAGGAAAATATTATCTGGTCCAAAAACGTACATTCGAGGGCTCGTTCATGTCTATCCATGCCCTGTCAATGTCGATACCGTCAGTAGCATTATAGAACAGACGGAATTCATTGGTCCAATAGCTATAGGTGGAGATAACCGTATGAGCCAGGATGTTTGGCGAGAGAAAGAGATAACATACTCTTGAATGGATGGACTGAACCAATCTAAGGGTCAGGGTCACAATAAGACGCTGGGAACAACCAGAGCATGAAGGTCGTACCGGGATATACAGTAACACCTGCATAGAGGATCAGCAATAGGACCAGCTTGTCATGGAAAAACTTATAAGGCCATACCACCGATAGCTCAACGCTTCCATTAGGCATCTTCAGCCATACATCCGACGCAGTCCCGCGATCGTAGGGGCCGTATCCTTGACCTGGTGCATAAGCTACCGCAGGATCTGTCATGAGCACTAAAATAACAGGGCATCAGGCTAAACATCAGGATGGACAGAGTTAGAGAAGACGAACCGTAATGCTGATCGTGGGCATGAAGGTAGTCCACGATCTCGCGCATTCGAAGAAGTGGGAAGTAATCTGGGTCAACAGTGAAGATGCGGCGTCCATCCATGTAATCTATTAGATGCAATACATTTCAGTCTCGGTAGAACAGAGGCCAATCTCCCTGACATACCAATATCAGTCCACATAGTTTCCAGCGGGATTTCGGCAGCGGAATAGTTTGTTATAACATTAGCGACGTCCACGAAACCTGAAATTTACTTTATGAATTGATGACTCATGAAAGCGGTAAAGCGGAAAACGCACTCGTATACCCAAATCGACATTGGTGGAAGCCAAAGCTCCAATATGGCACCTCCGCTGTAGTTCCCACTACTTCCGCATACTGCTTTGAGAGTTCTACCGGGTCATCCTCGCTTCCAGCCAAAAGTAAAAGTCCAGAACGCCACCAATGACATTGTATTCCAAAGTCGTACTATCCACGCTCTCTGTGTCATTAATCTTCACATCCATTCCATTGGAATTCAGCAAGAACACGCCATGAGATCCAGTGGTGCGATGTTCAAAGTAGATTGGATGGTTCCCATATAAATTGGTGTTGGTTGGAATGAGGTAGGCGTCTCGAGACCAGAAAGTACGTGTAGTATTGTATGTGGGAAGGCGGAACGGGTCGCTGTGTTCACCAAGCCCGTAAATATTCGCGTTGGATGGGAGATCGATTTTCACGCGAAGGTACTGTGGCTCGAATATGATTGGATGAGAGCAGGTCGTGAAAAGAACTTCGCTGGTCGATGTTCGATAGATTGTGAAGGAGAATGGAGACGTTGTGTCGTTGAACTGGATGACTGCCTCACTGGGTGAACCTTGAAAGGTACCGTTTGGTCGAGGCAGAACAGATTCTGGGACTTCATAGCGAGTGCTATTAGCGTCCGTGATTTTGACATGAATGCGATTCTCTGTTGACTTGTTTGAACAAACAGCGCCAGAGAGAAAAAGCAAAAAAAAGACTCGCCTGTCTCGTAAGTCCATGTAATTCAGGCGCTCAACCCTGTTTGTTGAACCGCAATTTTTGAGGTATGTTTTCAACTTTCTCCTCTTTTCTTGAATTCTTACTTGCTCCCTGCCTCTCAAGGCTCCGAACGGTCTCTAAAAACGAGCCTCATCAAGTTGGCGGCGTCCTCTTACGCGTGTTGAACCACCCGATGCGTAGAGTTGGTTGTTCAACCCCCCTTGCTTTCCCTTTGCGACCGATCAAGCCCGTTCTTTACCGCCCCTGCCACGGTATAACTTCCAAGCTGGGCGCATGGTGAGCATTCTCGTTTACACCGCTCTTACCCCTCTCAAGCCTCTCGCCCATCCCTAGAGCCAACGGGCACCCACAATTCTGCTCGAAGGATCCGTCGTTGACTCCTGGGCTGGAAATGTTTGCCTGGAAGACGAGGGGTTAAGCGTCGACTTTGACCCGGATGAAGTGACCAGCTTAGGTAGCAAGTTGGGAGGATTTGGGAACGGAACTGATGGAGGTGAGTTTGATTACGGTTCCACTCCATCCCTCTCCCTGTCCTTTTCCAACTCTTCACTTACCTATTAGCCTACAGGAAGTGTTAACGTTGAATCTGCAGACTCCCTCATCGCTAACGGTCCAAAGGAGGCAACTCCTAAACGGAGGAAGCTCAATACAACGGTCGAAGCTCCGCCGAACAGTCCTCTCCCTTCCTCTGCATCGTTTGCTACCCCCTCCTCCGATGCTGCCCATCCTCCCAACATTCTAACTGCTCCCTCTTCTATCGTTGATCATCCTTCAGCACCCCCGAAGCGTAAGAACGGACGGGCTCATGACCGCCGAGCAAAGATACGGAAAACCAAACAGCAGCAGACAGGACCGGGGCCTTCATCGGATACCTACGGCAAAGTTCTTTCCTATGGCACGGCTATTGAGGTCAACGCGGATGCTACCGAGTTTCCTGCCGCCCAGGGAGCCGTTACCGGGAAGAAAGGGAATGTGGATGAACTGGGGGACGCAATTGCGAGGAAAAAGTTCTACACTGTTGTAGAACTTGTTAACGATCACGGTTTAGAGCGTATCCCTTCGGATGGCCGGTACGTTGTTTTGTCACGGTAGCTCTTTTGGTACTCACTTTGGCTTTAGAACCCCTTATCCGATTATTGACTGCGTTGGTCGAATTGTAGCTGTTCTGGCTGGTCAACCTGGCGGTGATTACTCGGAACGGCTCTTGGATGCTCACGACGCCATGAAGGTGGAGGGTGCTAAAGTAGGATTGGGTAAAGTATCGCTGGATGGCGATCATCTTAGAGGTCGTTTTCCGGCGTACAACTGCAACGATGGGCATGGGGAGTCCTTGACCCGTTGTGATGAATCCGAAAGAGATGAAACCACTCATCTTACGATTAGTAGGGGACAGGGCTGTGATTTGGATGGCCCAGTATCAAAATTGTAAGTTATTGACTTCCTTTGAGGTTTTGACTGGTACTAAATGCTTCTTGATTTCTAGTTGCTTTTTCTTTATGGGCACCTCGCATTTACGCTTCTCCAACAAGTCGATTGTTACCTCTGTCGACATCTGTCTCCGGAGGAGGAACGGAAAATGTATACTCCCGCTACTCCGGGGACAGCTAGTACTACCCTCGATTCATACTCTGATACTGCAATGCGTGCGGAGATGTTATCTATTATCCCTGGAGAAGATCTTCCTGAGCCTTTGTTCGCTGGGAATAACTCTTACTGCCATCCGAGGTCACCATCATGGAGTCAAGTCGCTTAGCTCTGTTCAGCTCGAGAGCTTTGGCACTGCTGGAAACAATGGGTGATGGCTCGGACCTGGAGAGAATCTCTACCGCTCCGGTTGGTCCAGGTTCAGGTATGCCTGATGGAAGTCGACCTCTTTCGATCCTTATCTCAGGTACCAATGCCCGCTCTGAACCTGCCTCACCAACTAACGAATCTACTTCTGCGCTGAGCGACCAACCTCCGCTTGTCATGGCTCACACTCCCGTACATCCTGCGCCGGAAGACTACTTCTCTAACCATGGCTTGCAGGAACCTACGCCCGGTCCAACTCCTGATGGAAAAGGCCAATCTTATTCGAAAACACTTTCGTCCTTGTCGGGAGGCGGTACTACGCCTGGAGGGACACCATTTTCTTCCATCGCCAAACGGGCCAAGTGGACGGGGGTCTTCAAAGATATTCCTGGAGCGATGCATCTTCCAGCTTATGTCGGAGGAAAGTCGGGGCAAGAGTAGGCCTGCCACGACTCCGGGAAGTACAGCGACAGCTAGTGAGCAGGTAGATTGGCTGGACGGGTGGAAGGAGAAGGAGAAGAGGGAAGAGCGGGAGAAGAGGGAGAAGAGGGAACGGGATAAGAAGGATAGGAAGAAGAGAAAAAAGGCGGAGTTTTTTGTATGCGTAGATCACCCGCTATGTAGCCCAGATTATCCAGCAACAAGAGTTTATCTGCAATCTCGCCGTTCAATGACGATATTCGGTGGACCTGCCCATCGTCTTACGGCTCAGATCCAGGCTACTGCTCGAGTTCTTGATATCGAGCTATCGTGCATGTACCTTCCGGATGTTATGCTGATATCATTCGAAGACTCGAGTACAGGGACAAGTTTGATCAAGTTCATTAAACAGGGTAGTGTGCTTAACATGGGGAAGCTTGCGGAAGGTTACATGATTTATTAGAAGGTATGCTTATCCTTGACTTTTGGTGAGCAAGACTTAACCACGCAGGTTATTCATGACGACCTATCCGTATCCGACGCCTCTGCCGCCCTAGACAAACTTATGCGTCGCCCACCGCGGTACAAATGGTGGCACCTCATGCTCATTGGTGGATTCTGCTCTGCGGCAATTTGCACGGTATCCTTTGCAGGTTCCTTCATAGATTCCCTCGCCGTCTTCCCTCTTGGTGCTATCCTCGTCGGTGTCCAGCAGCTCAGCGTCAGAAACGAACTTTACAGCAACGTTTTCGAAATCACCATCGCTACCTTGTTCTCGTTTATTTGTGGAGGACTCGCCGCCTCAAAACATATCTGCTACAGCTGCTACGTCTTCGTCAATTGTGCTTATCCTTCCTGGCTTTATTGTTCTCTCTGGCAGATTGGAGATCCTTTCGAGAAACATTGTTGCTGGTAGCGTGCGCCTGTGCTATGCAGTCGTGTATTGTCTGTTCCTTGGTTTCGGACTGGCTATGGGGGCCCATCTATTTCCTCGCCATTAATCCTCCTCTACCTCTTTACTCACATATCCTCTCTTTGGCATGGTTTATTGTTAAGCTCATCCATTGCAGAAAAGACACCTTTGCATCCATTTAACTCCTCGAGCTCGCTGGACTGTTCATCTACAGATGACCTTGAGCAACCTCTGTCGGAGCTTCAGGGCAAAAAAGTCGCATCATGGTCGCACCTCGAACCGTGTTGTTTGTCCTGAAGAAGTGTCAGAGGTTCTGTGTTCAGAAGTATGGAAGCGTGAATTTGCTTAACCATCCTCATGCAATGCGAGAAATTGTTCCTTTGAGATGTCGGGGAGAGTTTACTGTCGGAAACCCAAACCGCTGAGACTTCTTCCTATACCAAGGCTTTCGGACTGCTGTCCGAGTATTTCAGGTACGTTTCTGGTTCTTTCATCTATACTTCTTTTGATAGTTAACTTACACCTCAGTCTGTCACTCAGAGATGCGGTTCCGAACAACTGACCTTTGGACTGAAGTACGTTTACGGTTTACGCCTCCATTCCTAGCATTCACATCAATAATGGATCATCGGCACAGAATACCATTCCTTCAGCGGTTTCAAAGCGTTAATAGCTCAACTTCTGTCGCCGTCGTAAGCTCGTAGCCTTAAACCCTTTTGCCTTTGTTGTCAACCTGTTTTTATGATAACCGTTCATTTGAGTTGGAACAGCTCTAGAATATACTTAGGTATACATATCTCAAGTGTCATATCGAATACCATTCACGATTTTGTTGTCATTCCAGGTTTTGCGCAAGCGTAAGGTTGGAGAGCGTGAAATTCGAGCTTTTATCTACTAAAAATATAAAAAAAGAATCTTCCATGGAAAGCCCGATTAAAGAGCAGCAGAGTAACCAATATATCTAGCAATCTGGTTCACCATAGCAGCTTTACTTTGGTTGGCTGGGCCTCCTGGGAAGTAGTGCTGATACCAACCCGCTGCTTGACCTTGTGTAAGAGTATTAAGGACAGTGATGTTGGTAAGGGCTGGCTGGAAAACAGGCATCATCAGGCTGGTGAGCACGACTCAATTTGAAGAAAACATACCAAACCGAGGTTAGGGTCTGGAAGATTACCAGCTCCATTACGAACAGCAGCGAATGGCACTCTCAAGCCATCACCTTTCGACCGATTATCCAAAATGACCAGATCGCGTCTCATCACTCCGACTTCCCCTCTTAACATCTGCACATCCCCACGAAGGCCTTGGACTTCCTGAAGAATGGGGTCAAGAGCTGCTTGGAGAGCACCATGAAACCAAGCTGGGGCCGCATCTACGCAAGATATGTGAGATATATAGCACATACATTGCAACTCACTGGCTGGTACATTTTTTGCAGCCACAGCAAGGGAGTACTGAGCCACTAGACCACATTCTGCATCCGTAGGGGCGTTGGCAAGGGTCCCGCCTAGTCGGCTATATCAAACCATCGAAAGAACCGTGAAAAATAAGACTATACGTTGCAGTTGCAATAGAGTCATGTTAGCCTCATACCGACGGGCTCGACCAACGTCGTCGATGGTAGGAGGATTTTGAGGAGGAGGAGGAATGACATTAGAGTTATTTGCTGGTACCGCCAACGCCATGATGGTCATGACGTATTATTCCAAGTGAAAAACGTGATTGATTCATCGGAAAAGGGTTCCCACGCTTGCCTTTCCATTATCGCTGAGCGAAATCACGGACGCTAATAGCACTCGCTATGAAGTCCCAGAATTTGTTCTACCTCGACCAAACGGTACCTTTCAAGGTTCACCCAGTGAGGCAGTCATCCAGTTCAACTACACCACGTCTCCGTTCTCCTTCACAATCTATCGAACATCGACCAGCGAAGTTCTTTTCACGACCGGCTCTCATCCAATCATATTCGAGCCACAGTACCTTCGCGTGAAAATCGATCTCCCATCCAACGCGAATATTTACGGGCTTGGTGAACATCAGCGACCCGTTCCGCCTTCCCTACATACTACACGTACTTTCTGGTCTCGAGACGCCTACCTCATTCCAACCAACACCAATTTATATGGGAACCATCCAATCTACTTTGAACATCGCACCACTGGATCTCATGGCGTGTTCTTGCTGAATTCCAATGGAATGGATGTGAAGATTAATGACACAGAGAGCGTGGATAGTACGACTTTGGAATACAATGTCATTGGTGGCGTTCTGGACTTTTACTTTTGGCTGGAAGCGAGGATGACCCGGTAGAACTCTCAAAGCAGTATGCGGAAGTAGTGGGAACTACAGCGGAGGTGCCATATTGGAGCTTTGGCTTCCACCAATGTCGATTTGGGTATACGAGTGCGTTTTCCGCTTTACCGCTTTCATGAGTCATCAATTCATAAAGTAAATTTCAGGTTTCGTGGACGTCGCTAATGTTATAACAAACTATTCCGCTGCCGAAATCCCGCTGGAAACTATGTGGACTGATATTGGTATGTCAGGGAGATTGGCCTCTGTTCTACCGAGACTGAAATGTATTGCATCTCATAGATTACATGAATGGACGCCGCATCTTCACCGTTGACCCAGATTACTTCCCACTTCCTCGAATGCGCGAGATCGTGGACTACCTTCATGCTCACGATCAGCATTACGGTTTGTCTTCTCTAACTCTGTTCATCCCGATGTTTAATCTGATGCCCTGCTACTTTAGTGTTCATGACAGATCCTGCGGTAGCTTATGTACTAGGTCAAGGATACGGCCCCTACAATCGCGGGACTGAGTCGGCGAGAAGAAACGGGCTCGGTCTTCAGATACAACCAGTAACAATAATTCTCCTTTGACCGAAATACCTGGAGTCTGGAGGGAATGTCCATGTCAATCATACACTTTCTCATTCTGAGCTAGACCAGAATGGGGAGCCTATTGTCAGGTATGAGCGGAATAAAGTCCGGACAACCAGTGAGTTGCGTTTATTCCTGCTGCAAGCGTCTTGCTCTAATGCTCTTTTAAAGAATACGATACCCCAGAATCTCTTTGTACAGTTGCCTCGGTGCGTCTCTCAGCTTTCCTCTCCCTATTTCTCACTAAAAGGATCATCCGCAGCGCTGCCAACATATTTTCCTATTCCTTGATGTTGTACAATGTACGTCTGAAAATATCCCCTTTGTTATTGCTCTTAAACATTCTATGCAGCGTTTCCTGTATTCGGTGAAGCCTCCGGAGCCATATCCGTCCATCCCTTAGCCTTCATTCTCTTCGTCACAACTCTCAAAGATGCTTTCAAAGACTATCTACCCTCGACGAAGAAGTCAACACCTCTGCCGTCACCCGCATAGGTGGTTCTTGGTGCAACGTCAATATAGCCAAGGATCCTCGTTCATGGCTCCACAAGCTTTTCGGTGTACCAGGCGCAAGCGGGAAGCCAGCGAGGCCGGTGCCACGATGCGAACAACACTCAATCAAACTAACACGACTATTCGGCTAACAGTTTCGACCTTTCTGATCATGGTGCCAGAGGCAAACGGCTTGACGATATCATGTGCATCGACTCGCACAGTTATCCACCCGGGGATGCTTCAACTCCTTCGTTCTCCGAAACTTCAACTAGAGTTGGCATGGGATCCATGTCCAACTATGCTCAGAGTCAGCATTTGCGTTCAACTAGTGGTTTAGTTGACTCCAGGAAGCTCGGCTATACGGGAACTCTATGGAAGAAGCTGGAGGTTGGGGATATCGTCCTTCTCAAAGACAACGAGCAGGTTCCTGCAGATGTTGTGTTGGCGACTTTGGATCCGGACGGCACGTGTTATCTCGAGGCCAAAACTTGGACGGAGAGACGAATCGTAAACCACGGTCGTCTGTAAAGGCTAGCATGGGTATCACTTCCGAGGAGGATATCGAGCGATGTTCGTTCTATCTAGACCCGGAACCACCACACCAGAACTTGTATCTATACCATGGTGTCCTTCGTTACAAGGATCCTGCCACAGGAGAACGGAAACAGGAACCCGTGTCGATGAATGAACTGCTCCTTCGCGGTTGAAGTTGGTTCCCTCTCGATGTTGCTACGCTTCGTTGGCGTGTCACCTCCATTGAGCATAATCTTCGTTCCAGCGCCCATAAAAACGACCAAGCCAACGATCCAAGCTATGTTTTGGATAGCACATTGTCATCATCAATTTCCTTATCCTACCATCCTGCGTCCCCAAAACCTGGATTATATCAAACGACCTTGGCGAAATCGAATGTATCTTCTCCGACAAGACCGGTAAGACCGGTAACCTCACCCGAAACGTCACAGAATCCCAAAATTGTTCCGTCCACGATGTCGTTTATGGTGAAGGTGTAACCGAAGCTCAGCGCGGAGCCACTCCCCGAGATGGACACTGACATGCCTCGGGGGGAGCTCAGCGACTTTATCATATTCCTTCTATTTAAACCGATCTGGTCTTCAGTATGCTAACTCATATTTATCCATTGACTCGGTAAGTCGTAATCTATCGCTTTTCGTTTTTAGTATTTCGCTCACAGCGCGTTTGAAGACAATCAAGAGCATCCCAACAGACCTGGGCGCTGTTTTTAAGGAGGAAACCTAGATTGCGCTGGCGGCGGAGACGACAAAAGAGCTGCATGTCGTTAGTCCCTGCTTTATGCCCCGCGCCTGTTCGTCTCCGCCTAACCTCAGTTCCGTTTGCAGGTATCCAAATGCGATGTAAACGGCATCTCGCGCATGTGATCGGGCGCTCAACCCGGTTTCAATAGTTGTTTTAAGGTATGTTTTCAACCCTTGTCCTCTTTTCTTGAATTCTTACTTACCTTCTTTTTGCATAGAGCTGGTTGTTCAACCACCTTGCTTTCCCTTTGCGACCGCCTCAAGATTGTAGTCACACACCAAGCCCGTTCTTTACCGCCCCTGCCACGGCAAAACTTCCAAGCTGGGCGCATGGTGAGCACTCTTGCTTACAGCGCTCTTACCCCCTCTAGCCTCTCGCCCATCCCTAGAGCCAACGGGCACCCACAATTCTGCCCGAAGGATACGTCGTTGGCTCCGGGGCTGGACGGAGGCTGTAGAAGGGCCAGAGTGCCATCCATATCCAAGACAGAGGCTAACGCCTTTACAGTTGCCTACAGCTACCAGGTTATTCTAAAAAATACGGTCTATTTCCTACGATCGGTGAGTCTGAGTTTACCTTTTTCTGCTGCCAACTCCTCACCCTTCCTCACTTCCAGCGTATCCGCGAGCCTTCCGATAGCTTCGTAGTACCATCGGCGTCAAAAAAGCTCCTCGAGAATTCAATTTCGTCGCCTTTATTCACTGCACCGTTAAAGCTTGCGTGAACGTTTGGCTCGAGGAGATCTTGGCGTTGACTTCAGCGAGAAGGGAGGCGAGAATGTTAAGGGCAAACTTCCTGGTGCATTCTTTGATTGCTTTCTATTATTTCCTTTTACTGACCTTATTTTCTTTATTACTTTCCCTACGTGTCTCTGTTAATCCCTTTCTTTTGCATCTCAGCGTCGACTCTGGGCCCAACCTCAGCCCTCAGCCAACCATCCATTACTACTCCTCTAGAACGCCCTTCCGAGAATCCTCTCTCTCCGGCCAGCTCTTTTATGGGCGAAACCTCCTTTATCCCTGGGCAAAAACGACCAGGACAACCGCATATGAATGCTTAATGTGCGGATCGACGTAAAGTCGCGGCGGAAAAGGCCCGTCATCTCAAACGTACGCCCACGTTCTCTCCCATGGGGTAGCGATTGGAATGAACGCGGACGCGACTGAGCTCCCTGCTGCCGAGGGGGCCGTCACTGGGAAGAGGGGGCAGTGGACGAACTCGGAGATGCATCGAACGCAAAAATTTCTACACAGTCGTAGAACTAGTGAATAAACATAGTTTCAAACGCACTGCCGGGGACGGAAAGTGAGTTTTTTTTCTTATACGTTGGAATAGTTCTCATTGAGCATTCTAGGACGCCGTATCCTATTATCGACCGAGTTGGTCGCATTGTCGCCGTTCTCGCTGGCCAACCAGAGGGAAATTACGCCGAGGACATCCTTCCCTTCAAGTTCCTGTTCGAATTGTTCGTCTCCCAGAAGTAGTCGATTTGGTCGTAACCAAAGAAAATAACCCTCGGTATTATTAAATCAGTTTTCTGTATGAAACTCCGCAAGTCTCCTTTCTCGTCAGAGAAGAACTTTCCAGATTCTCAATCGCACCTACTGTATGTAAGCTTAGCTCCAACGTTCTATTCATTATACTTATGGATCCTTCAAGACTACAATATTCTATCGTCGCCTGTCAATCGAGATTTCTGCTTTTATCGTGAAGCTGGTTGATGTAATTTAAATATCCAGAGCTTACTTTCCTGTCAAGCAAGGAGCTGTTGACTAGACTTTCTCCATGGATTATGGCTACTGTCGCTGGGTATAAGAACTGGGCTGCTTTGAGTAGTATCGTCAGTTTCCTTTCCCTCCCTTGCCTCCTGTTCCCGGCTCATCTTGTTCCCCCTTTCAAGACTTTCTCCCTGTCCTTCAATCGATAATCTCATGTTGTCCACTTCATAAATAAGGTTGTCGTCAGCAAGCCTGCTTGTCTAGGAACACTCACGCATCACTCTCTATGCTTCCAGGGGCGCGCGCTCACGGGCAAATTAAAGGTATTCTTGCAAACGGTGGTCCCAATGTATGTTCTTCACTATGATCATCGTTTTTCTAGAAAACGACTCTCGTCTTCGCGCTTCAAGATCTAGCGGGTCGCTGATCCCATGAACGCAAATATGGCTGTTAGGAAGATGTATCAAGCGTCCAGCCCGTCTTAATTTGCCCAAAGATTTCTCTGATGATTTGTGAGTCCTCTCGATGTTCCACTATTTATATACTGATTTTGCTTGATCTGCGTAGTAAGATGGCCTGCGAAGGTGCTGCTGGTACACCGGAAACTGTGACTATCACCGCTGGTAGCGTTCTGCTAGTGGGTTGGGTAGGAGCTACTCGCGAGCTCGACGGAAAGCCTGGTAATGGAAACATCCCAACATGACGGAATCCTTTAACGCCTCAGCTATTTCCTACATGCTGCGCTCGATCGTAATGTATCCATCATTCTTCCTCGATTTATTGGAGAAGATGTCTGGATACCTTGCCCGGCTAAACAAAGTCAAGGTTTCTGGCTGGTGGCATAAGCTACGCAACGGCACACTGCAAGAAGGAGGTTTCGTGAGTTGCAGGCTCTCTTCGTTATTTCTTCTCATTGACGAGTTTACTAGTTCAATTTGAGGGGGCGATCGAGGAGAATATAATTTGGAAACCCGAAAGGAAGGCATGGCGGCGGCGATATCGCATCAGGATCAAGAACAACAAGGCATGCAGAAAACAGACTATTCCTGGTGTGGTAGCGGTAATCATAGCGGCAGTCGTAGTCGTAATAGTAGCCTCACGCTCATGAATCTATTATTCCTTGGCATATAATACATCGAGAATGAGACGGTGGCGCTTCCTGGAGTGTATAGCACTACTGATCCCGGTATTCTTATCGATTTGCGTGTCTTGTTTCTGCATTGGCTCTGAGCTCGTATTGTATATCGCTACAGGTCTCCCACGATGTTACTCCTCCCTCATCCTGCTGTTGCTGTGTTTGCCTCTGGTAGCACAATGTCGACCCGAAACTCTTGTGCAGCTGCTGGAAGCCGGCACTGACTCGACGTTGACCTCTTCTTCTAGATATTGATCTTTGCTGCGCCGAAATGCTTCAACGTTGATGATGGATTTTGGAACCGATTATGGGTATGTTCAGTCTGGATTACGTGTCTTCTTTTCACGATCTTAATGCACCAGTAGTATGAATGCGAATTGTGGTTCGGGAATCGGGACCGTCTAAACTCGACCTCCTTCTCCTTGAGTTGTGAATGGACATGCTATCTGCTGGCGGTGGCAAACTCCCTTGCCGCCTCTTAAGGCTCATAGAGAACTGAGCGCTGCAGCGCAGAAGGGCAGTGGGGATTTTTTCATTCAGGATATGGTTGGACTGGTCCTGGTGAGTGTTTTTCTTTACCGCTACTCGGGCGTTGGCCATGATCTGGTGGGATTCCGAGAGAGCCCAGAGAGAGCTATATGTTTTCGTTCATTCTATGAAAAGATGAATGAGCATGCTAACTAACTCCTTTCCTTTGCTAGGCAACAGGTTTTAGCTACAGTATAACACGGCTGTTCAGTTTGGCTTTTTTTTTGGTCCAGCATTTTAGTCAGTGATTTTAATCATATAGTTGATTGTAAGATCCCGTGTAAGAGGCATACAATAATCATTAGTAAGGGGGGGGGGTACAGAATTTTCAGTGCATACAAGTACAACATCAAAGTCCATTGTATCTACCAACTTTTTAGAAGCTCCAATTCCACTAGTACCTTTGGGATAGGGTAGTAGGGAGCTCATCTAAATTTGTTACCTGGTCAATTGGCACATCACTTTTGGCGGAGCCAGCAGAAATGTGTCTGGAATGACCTGGAACAAATGTCTTGCATGTGGCAAGCAACTCATTGCAAAGTTCAAGCAAGATTTCATCAAGGATCCCACATGAAGGAAGCCAAGCACAGAAGGTACCATGAGTACCTGGGAGTACAACTGGGTTTCACATCTCTTGTTGTAAGCAGGGTATACCTGCTAATGAGTCACATGCGCATAATATCAACCGACTACTATGACCTTGAATACACTCCCTTTCAACAAATGCATGCAGGCGCTGCAGGTATCAGGGCACTCAAACCGTTCCTCCAATTGATGACAGCATGGCCCATTGCGTGGCTTGCAAGGAGACGCCAGCTCGCAGAGGAAATCGGGGGTTCACGGAACAACTGCTCTTCGCCAGTCTCAGGTTCTGAAGATGAGGGAGAAGGGTGCTGCGGCAGAGGTTCGGGTACTAGCTCAACAACTTCCAGAGGTCATTGTCACACAGGAGTACCCTCCTGCTGCTAATGATGAGCCTATGCCCTACATGCACGACTTCAACGCTGGCATGAACAATGGTTGGTTGGATGTTGACTCAGATGATGAAGACGAGGCAGAGGATGCAGAAGAGGGTGAGGTGGAGAAGGGAGCAAAGAAGGTCAGAGTGGAGTATCGAGACTTTCGCACCAGGCAAGACCGCACAGATACCAACAGCAACTACTGGGCCAAGCAGACAGAGGGCATGGTCAATGCATACATGGATTGGTGCCGCAGGAAGACTACTGGAGAGGCTCTGCCACCATGCAATAAACCCTCTTTGTGGATCGACGTTATTGATATCTTTGGTGTGTAATCGTAATGCAAGCTATAACAAAACGAAGCTAACTATTGTTTCCAGGGACCAAGTACAAAGAAATCCCTTGAACTAACGACACCTTTGACTCCACTTCTTTGATTAAATCTTGTGTCCTTCCAACAGCCCCTCTGAGGCATTCCACCGGTTTCACCATTTGAATGATCAGCCTCTACCACAAGTTATTTGTACGCTGCCCCAGGCTTGGAGTTCAGCCTTTCGCAAAGGCTCTTTGCGACCTGGAGGGCGTTGCTTTCCGGCCCTACCTATCCTCTCAAATCTACGCTGCTCTAGATGTATATGTTTCCCTTTTGAATGGTGTTCAAAGACGTGTTAGAGCTGTGCTGGGCCATGAAGGAAGAAGCTGGCGAATGCTGAATGCTTGTCCATCTTGCCAGTACCACCTTTGTGAGGATGACAAGCTCAACGTGTGCATGATTGGACAGATGGGTGGGAATGATTTGCTGAAGAGGGTTGAGCGTAAGGAAGATCGGTGGGCTGATAAGGAGGAGGCTGGACTCAAGCTGCCGCCTGCCAGTAGGGAGAGGATTGACCGCCATGTTGCGGGGCAAGATTACTTCGCATCTTTGGAGGAGACAAAGGTCTGGGATGAGAACAATTGGTCAAGCATAGAGGATCCAGCTCCTAGTGCAGACACTGAGCTGCTTCACCATGTTTGGGCTGAGGGACGGTGCGAAGAGCGATGGCATAATATGAAGGAGGCGAATACCGTTAAGTCTGCTGCAAAGTTCCGAGAGAACGGTTGGTTTGTTTTACTCTGCCGACATATGATGGTCCTGGCTGTCTGCAATATGGTACAAAGTGGCGAGCTGTATGTGCCTTCGACTTTTTACCTATACTCTCACTGATGATTACCTCTACAGCAGTCGATACCCTCTGGCTTTACTGCACCTGTTTATGAGCGCTGAGAAGGAAGAGCGTGAATGCACTGGAGAAGGGAGGTCAAAAGGATCTCTAGCCATTGCTTACAATATCACCTGCAACTTCTCGAAGACGCTCCCTCGAAGTCCACTCAAAAGTCTTGCTCAGTGGTCTAATTATCTTCCGGTGGTTGGTACTATGCATGGGTATGGCCATGAATGTCTCTGCCAGCTCCTCTTCCTCATGCTCTACGTTGTTGGATGCGGTCTGGAGGATGGTGAGGGTGATGAACACTTCTATAGCATTTCAAACACTCTTGCACCTATTACACACCACCAATCTGCCTTCCACCGTCGACAGGCAATTTCCGAATTTCTCTACTACAAGGACATCAAGACATACACAAACATAAGCCAGTTTCTGTACGGCAACTATAAGCAAGCTCTTGGTATAACCGTGACTTGCAACGCATTGAGCATGAGCATGAAGACCGCTGGGATCACTTCTCCGCAGACATTCTACACTTGGTTACTGGAGGAGGGCAAATATCTGCAGAACCTTGCTGGCACGCCTCCCGAGGAGACAGTAAAGATGGAATACTACCTAAAGCTAGAGGCTTTGCAGAGTTGTCAGTCGCATCTTTCAAAACTTCGCCTGAACTACGTGTCATATATTTCTGGAAAGCAAGACATGGCAAATATCTATGAGAGGAAGTGCAGAAACGAGGAGGAAAATGAGCTTAAGCTCATAGCTGATGTTCAGGCGCTGGAAAAATCACTTGAAATCAAGGTTAGATGGGTAGAAGAAAGTGATGAATGGGCTACAGGAAAGAAGATGGTCAAGGAGCCTCCTTGACCATCTTCTTTCCTGTAGCCCATTCATACGGTAAACAGCCTGAGGCTGTTTACCGTAAGGCTCTGGACAAGCTGGAGTCTTTGTTGGTGGCTCAAGTGTTCGAGATGGCAAGATTGAATGTCTCCAGCACTGGTAAGCTGTGATATGTGTGTTTATGGCCTTCCCTGCTGACTCCTTGCTCTCCAGGCTACAAGATGCGCAAGCACATTGCTCAATCCCTCAAAAATCATTCGAAGTCAATTCAAAATGCCATCACGACTTACAATGAGGCTGCAGCTGCACTGACTCCTGCTCGTCGGAAAATCACCTGGGATGAGGTTGTCGACTATTTGTACTTATCGGAGTTCGACATTCTCTGCAACACCTGTGAGGATGTTCGAGAGAGGAAGTGGGCAACACCTCAAAATCGCATGCTGATGACACAGTTCTTCAAGTTCATTCGTGCAGAGGAGGAGCTTGCACGAGTTCATGTAGAGGTCAAGAGACTTTAGAGATGGGCACGAATAGCGAATATTTGGAAATATTCATGGATATTTGGTATTCATTATTTGTGAATAGGGTAATTTTTTTGATGAATATATTTGTGACACAAATGTTTACTCGAGTGGAAATATCTGTTTCAGAACCACAAATATTCGTGGCCATTTAATCGCGAATATTCACGAATACTTGTAGATAGCTAATACTCAACTTGGGCATAGAAATAACAACTTAAAAGTACTTATAAGTTCACTATTAGTACTCAATATGTATCAAAACGGCTACAATACATATATACAATTTTGGCATGTCTGGGAATTGAACTCAGCTGGTTAGCTATCGTTGGAAGGCCTGACCTTAATCCAGAGTCGGCGCCGACAACCACTTACAACCGCTAAGCCATATGGATTTTGTTACATTTACCTAACCATACATGTATATACCTATCCAAACAATGTTCCAAAACTTATACTAAGTTTATTTATCCATAAATGTACTTAAACAGCTAAGTACATAAGTCAATTATAATTTTTTTTGAATATAACTTTTTCAATGAATACTGGTTACCCAGAAAAGTAACCAGAATTTTTGCCGGCCAGCCTGGCACAAAAAATTCCCATTACTTTTCCGGGTAGCGAGTATATTCAAGTATTTGTCCCGAAATACTTGTATTCATGTATATTCGTTACTCGAGTGTTTATAACTGAAGATACTCAAGTATTTATTGGAGTATAAATATTTGATTTTGTAAGTAAATATTTGTGACACGAATGACGAATATACTCAAGTACATATTCGTGCCCACCTCTAAGAGACTTCTTACCTACATGGTTGATGAGGAGTTATTAGTGTGTGGGAAGGCCATGGAAGTGGAGGCAGAGAGCCCTGCACTTGCCCTTCAGCTTCGGCTCCACTGGAAGGAACGTTCTCACTTCAACTCTATCCACTGATCACGCCTGTGTGCCATCACCAAGCTGAGAGGCTTTGACCATGCAAACTGACATTATTGGACTGCTCAAACTCATGTCACACGTCAGCAAAGCGGTGGGAGCACCATCAGAAGCACTGTTGGAAGCACCATTGGAAACACGGCGGAGGGCCTGGAAGACTGGGAAGAGGAAGACAATGAGGATGATATCCATGAGTCTGAGAGCCGTGTTGTGAGTGTTTTAGATGCAACATTTGATGATGATTAGTACCTCTGTATCCTACCATGTACTGTGATTTTTGTCTAAACACTAAATGCTATGTATGCGCCCCCCGAATGACGCCCAACGGTGAGATCAGAGGGTCACAAGGTGTCACCGAGGTGACCAGGGGTTATCTATGATGAGATACTGCCTAAAGTTCCTCTAGTTTAGTGTATTTATTTGTTATAGGGTACCTTACTCTAAACACCTTATCTACATAGCAAGGTACCGGCGGGGTACCAGCTTATGTATATACTGTACTTGGGGCTGTACAGGTGATTGCATTTGCAAACTCATCAGCACAGATACTTATTTCACTCTGAATACTGCTGATGTACCTGGTAAACCCTCTTCTTGAAAAGGGTGAGCTTTCGGCGAATTTCCATCAGGCTCAAGTCCATTGGTGAGGCAATTTGAATGACGGTTTGAAAAGAGAGGGATTAGATGTGCGCAAATACTGCAGGTGCCTACTGTCGTCCTCAGTAATCTGGTCCAGTTATACTTAAACATCCAAGAATATGCCCAACAAATATTAAACATATTTAAACATCCCAATTACTACTAGCCACTGCCCTTTTTGTTTAAACAATTTTAAACAACTGTGTTGTCACATGATTAGTGAGCATGTGACCATGGGAAACATAGATAAGATTAGTTGTCACATGACATACCATCAAAGTAAGCAGGTGATGATGAAAATTTAGGGTTAGGGTTAGCTGACGCTAACCCTGACCTGGTCAGCACATGACCGTGGGAAAGTTTAGGATAGGGTTAGCGCTAGCTAACCCTAGCCTGGTCAACACATGGGATTAAGTAGGTGGGGTTAGGGGTTAGGGGTTAGGTGGTTAGGGTTAGGGATAAGAATGAAATTGGGGGTGTGGGGGCTTGCCCCCACTGTTTAAATATAGGAGAGACATCATACAGGGCTAGGGTTAAGCCACTTTGCTTAAGTAAGCATATAGTTGGCTATAGATCAACGAACCGGGGCAGGGGGGGGTGTCAGTTTTTTCCCACGATGCCTCGTTCAGGCTGTACGGAAATCATTATTTTGGCCCAGTGTGGTTGTTCAACCTTGTTTAATTCATGTTGGATGGAGTCTCATTTGTTTAGACAAAACTGGCACTTTTATAGCGTCCTCTGACTACAATCTTTGCTCCCATTGCTCTTTTGACCAAAGGTGACAAGAAAGTTACAACGACTTCCTCAATCACTACAAGCACTTGAACGACTTGCAATGTCCGTGACGCACTAGTTGAGCAGATTTACATGTTGAGTGGATGGAGGGACTTGCTTTTTGGGGACTTGATTGGCGCAGCAATTTGGTAGCCAAATGTCTGCATGGTGGATAAGCAGCCTTAGCAGCTAGGGATCACATCAGGTCCTGTAGTTGCTCAAGCAGGGGATCCATCATCAAGAGGAATTACTCAACCAGCCATTATAGACCATATCCACTGGTCTGAGACCTTGGACAACTGCCCAACAGCCCATATTACTGATTATAATTTGTCTTATCTATAAGCAGCAGATAAAGATTAAATTAATCAGTTCCCAATTGGGAGAGCTGCTGACAATGAGATCCCCGGGCCCAGCCACACATTCCGGGCAGCCTGACATCAGTATAAAAATATTGCCAGCAGGTGGATCGAGGGATCAAACACACGACCTGAAGTGAACAACAGAATCTAGCGCTAGAACATGATGCCCGAACCACTTTATTCAGGACAGGAGATACTCTTTAAAGAGTTAACACGAATCTATGCCCAATTTTGGTATTGTCAATATAGTAATCATTCAAATGTCAGCATCCAAAATAGTAGTTTTACAGTCCGGTGTATAATCTATGCCCAGCCAAGGTCCTCATCCTCATCATCTTCACCATCCAAGCCCCCATCATTCCCCTTATCCTCCTCATCATCTTCCTCCTCCTCCCGCTCCTCCTCGTCTGGCACAGTTGATACTCCCAGCATCATATGGAGATCAGTATCGCCTGCGTCCTCCATGTGTTCACTTCCGTCAAGAGGCTTTTTCCAGATAGTAATGCACATCTCTTTCAACCGTGTTTGAATAGAAGCCTGCTTCAATGCATAGGCATTCAGGCCTTTGCGAAGTGCCTCGTCCTCCACTTTCCTCCAATCTGCACGCTTGACCCACCATTCCGCTTTACACTCCATGAATTCAACCGTATGTTGCATATCTTCCCAAGCGTACCAAACCTCCTCCAGAGCCCTGGTGAGCTGAGCATGACTCCTTCCTCATTCCACTCACAAAAGTTCATTGTCCTTATCTGCACCATCCTGAACATTGACTGACGTCATTTGCCATATCCAGGACATTACCCTCCGCAATTCCCCTGTCCCGTCCTGGCAACCTCTCTCCTCGGTCAGCAGGTTTATCTCCTCCTCCTCTGCCTCTAAATCCATGTCCATTGAATCCTGTACTTCCTCGCCCAGTCCCTCACCCAGTCCTTCCTCATTCGTACCCCGTCTTCCTGGCCCCTTCTTTTTCTCCACATCCATATAGCTTCAAACATCCGCATTACGCAGTGGCTGCAGCTCTTTTTCCCAATTTCCTGGTCCCAGTAGCATTAGCAATGCTGCATGGTTTTGTCGATAATGTTCTGCCCATCCTTTAGCACGCTCATGTATTCCGTCAATAATATCTCATGAACGTCCTGAATCTCTCTTTCCCCGGATATTTGCATGCTTGAATAGGAGCATCCACATTTTTACATGCAGGGTGTGGCAAAGACCTTGGAGAGCATCATAGCAACATACTTGGTGGAGGCAAATCTCCATATTGTACAGGCCCTCTGTGCATACGCGATCCCGTTCTACTGCTGTCAGGCATGATGGAAACCAGATTTTGGCCTCCTCCGGAGCACTGTCTGATTCATGCGCTGTAGGGAGTTGCTTGTCTGTTAAGAGCTGGACCAAACCTGGCATATAGATTGCCCAAAGTTCTTCCACCCCTTTGATACTCTGAGTCAGTATTGTCTGACAATCGACTAGGGCTGACAATTGACATGTCGTCTGTTGCAATTTCTTGAATGCAACCATGTCCTTCTTGAGCTTCTCCCTGAAAAGGAGTCAGAAATAAGATAAACAATCAATATGATAGTCATACTGGTTCTCCTCAATGTCAAGCGCATACTTCAGAAACTTGGCAGCATGGGTTTTGTGCAGTGGATCGCGTCCACTGTTCCTCAGCTGTTGCGCATCCTCCGCAGCTAGTTCCTTTTCTACTTCTGCTTCCGACAAGACTGATCCACCATTAGTCACCACTCTGCTCCATGAAATGAACAGCTTACATTCTTCCAATGTGTCCCATGGATTGTTGTTTTTGTCTTTGGGATGCGGCGTATCCTCCCATTTCTGAAATAACTCCTCCCACTTTTGAACCAGTTCCTCCAGGAGAGTGTACGTGAAACCCTCGTGGGCTTCGCGTTGGCGATTACGGTCTTGAAGTCTGTCCTTATATTTCTGCCAGAGAGTTGTCCCATGTCCTGTATGTTTCTCCCAGTTATGGAACCCAAAATGGGCTTCCAGAACGTCAATGCGAGTCCCTGGCCCCATAGTCTTTGTGGCATTTCCCAGGATGTTATGAACCCCCCACAATTGCTCCAAGAGCTCCCAATCTGACAGACCCATAAGTAGAATCAGGTTTGCACAGAACTGCTGGTGATTTTTAGTCTTGTGAGCAGGCTCATGAAACTTTCCAATAACTGGAATGAACGTGGTGTGTCTTGGATAGCCTGTTATTGCATCCAACTCATATCATTAATTGCTTGCTTAGTCCGTCCAGGACGACCGGCTATCACATCCAAATCACACCACTAACTTACCTGAATGCACATAGTCTGTCTTGGACGACCTGCTATCACATTCAACTCATATTATTAAATGCTTGCTTAACTGATTAAACACAGTTCATCTTGTATGACTTGCTATTGCATCCAACTTTCATTGTGATTTAGCGTGTATTATTTTATATCAGATCCCCCAGCTGGCGGCCAGGATCCCAATATAATCACTCCTGCTTCAATAAATACTGGCCAAAAATTTCAAGGTTTTTTTTTTTGATTCAGGTCTTGTATTGTAGAATACTGATTAATGAGTTTCTTCATTGTGCAAGCAATGTACTAAGATGATTGGTAAGGTCATTACCAAGTGGTCCTGATGTGAGGAGCACCACTACTCACATGCTTCCGCCTTGCAAATAAATTCCTTGAGATTTGCTTCTAGACTCAATTATAAACACTGGTGCTAATTGGTTAAAAAATCTCATACCTCCTGTAATGACCCAGCCCCCCTACACTTTTTCCAACTAATAGCTACCCACAACTACTGGGTTATCTTATCTCACAACTATCAACAATCAGTTCCAGTCATGTGGATACACTTACATACAGCTGGCATAGCCTCCCCATAGCCTTCACTGGCTGTACCACAGCCTACTGAGGCTATACCTATAGCCACACCATAGCCTCCAAGGGCTATGCACATAGCCCACACTCAACTCAATACTTATTCACATAGCCACTTCATAGCATACCAAGGCTATGTACACTGCCCACTAATATCTGAATACCTAGATACAGCCTCTCTACAGCTTTAGCACTGCCAGAGATATACTACAATACTATTGGCTAGTTCTATTATATAGCATAGCCTTACATACAGTAGAAACACTATAAAAGCTGGGCTAAATCCACTGTAAAGCCCCAGCTTGAGTATTTTGATTAACTTCTCTTTGAGATTACCATCTTGAAGATATTGAGCTCACTGTCTTGTTTACTTTCTGCTGTCTCAACTACATTTGATCTCTGATCAAATCTTCCTGTTACTATTACTGTTGACAACCAACTGTCCAGTACTCTCTGGCTATTGTTACCATTACTGTTGACAAACAACTATCCAGTACTCTCCGGCTATTATCACCATTACTGTTGACAACCAGTGTCCAGTACTTATCAGCTACTACTACTAATACGGTTGACAACCAGTGTCCAGTACTTATCAACTAATAACCCTACTTACAACACTTATTACATCTAACAAAGGTATGTGTGCTAGTTATTGCCTACACATAGTGACTCCCACTGTACATAGACTTACTAATAAGTCTATTGATCCATTGTTTACTTACATATTACATTACTTAAGTAGTCTCATAGATTAGCTCCTAACACCTCCCGACTTGCATTCAAATGCATCTACAAACAGCTGTTCCGCAGCTTCCACCTTTTCTTCAAATGTCCCTGGGCTCTCCAATAGCTTTAAGAGACCTTCTAAAACGACCAATTAAACTCAAGTGAAAAAGTAATGGAAAAAGACATACCAAGGTACTCGGGTATAACATTTGGTGTGCACGTAGCGTTTTCAAGAGCTTTTATCCGTGCTGACTGGTGTTCAGCTAGCTCCTGCATTATCTCAGGGCTAGGTATCCCAATTACAGAGTGTGACGGGGGTGTGGGATTTTGGATTGTGGTTCTGGCCCGTTTTTTAGGAGACAGTTTGACTGCTTCTTGGTCGTGGTGCTGATATTCCTGGTAGTTTGGCCTTGGTGCCCTCTTTAGCCAGTCTGACTGTCTGTTAGACATAATTTTGAGAAGTTGATTTAGTCACATATACTGCTGTGGCCCTTTTTGTACTGCGGAGTCGGGGGATCCCGAAATCATGTAATTGATATCAGGCTATGCTGTGGCAGTTCCTATCACACACGAGGCATATCGGGGGATCCCTAAATCACGGCGTTTATGTCAGGTCAAACACGAGGCATTGTTTAAAGTAAGTCACTCGTGTTGTTTGCTTTATGCTTAAATACTTAAATACTGATTTGGTTTCTTCAGTGTTGCTGTCTCTAACGAAATCTACGTAAAGACTGGGGACAGATTTGATCTCTCATTTGGCAATGTAGTTGGGATAAAAAATGGTCAACTTGTTTTGGACTGGTACACGACAGCTGAGGAAATCAAGGAGATTATCCAGCAGCAGTACGTCCGCCTTGGTCTTGAAAACTTTTGCTTGACACAGGTATCAGGGCAATAGGGTTCCATGAGAATGATCGGCACCTTTCCCCTCCTCGGCACATCCAAAAAGCAGTTCGCAAGTAGTTTAGCTTGGTATTGTGGTGTCCTATTCCGTGTGACATTGTATACAGTACATCTTTTCTTGCAGTAGGGATTGTGACAATAACTCCTTTCTGAAAAAATGGCCTCTTTAACATTAGCGATATGCTTTGCATGGCACTGGACAAAGTTGTTTTGTACTAGATTATATTAGCTATGCGTAAAGTCGCTTGAAGGTATTTCAGATTTCAAAACAGTCTTAGCATTCAGATATGCGTCTTGGATGGCCTGCTTTTGCATCCAACTCATATCATTAATTGCTTGCTTAGTCCGTCCAGGACAACCAGCTATCACATCCAAATCACACCACTAGATGCATACTTACCTGGATGCACATAGTCCATCTTGGATGAATTGCTATCACATCCAACTCATATTATTAAATGCTTGCTTAACTGATTAAATACAGTCCGTCTTGTATTGCATGCAACTTTCATTGTGATTTAGCGTGTATTAAAAAAGCTCGGTGTTCTACCCCAAATATCGGATCCCCCAACTGGCGGCCCGGATCCCCCAGCTGACGGCCCGAATCCCGACCCGCTTCAATAAATACTGGCCAAAAATCTCAAAGGTTTTTTTTTCAATTCGAGTTTTTTCATTGCACGCCCGAATCACTAAGATGTTTGGTATTAACCAGTGGTTAATGACAGGAAATCAAGTGATCCATGAGCTTGGAGGATTGGAATATCCAGGGCAGCATTATGAGGATTTGGCCTTCACGTACAAAGTTGACAGCAAAGCAGCTCCTGAATCTGTCAAGATAGCAATGTTTGAGGCTATCACAAAGGTCAACAAGATATGGGTATGTCCGACTTGTAATAGTGATATGTAAAGAGTGAGTTTGTACCAATATGTAGCTGGAGCCTGTCTCTTGGTATCTCAATTGTAAAATGCCAATAGATAGACCTCTTGATAAGAGGGCACAAATTGGACTGGAGTACATCCGGAAAGTTGGCCTGGATGTCGGGGGATTTGCTCCAGCGCTTGGGGGATCCGTCCATTCCCTCTTGGACGAACTATAGAACCAACCAACCAACTCTACTCTACAGAGATGTTTGTCTAGGATGGGCAATTATATTCGCTCTTTCGGATTATGTTGCATAATAGATGCAACAAACCCTAATCAAAACAGCGATTGAAGTTAGATAGGAAGGAGATACTCCTTCCTCGACCACCAGCCTTATGCAGTGGATGTCAAGTGTATGTGTATATGAGAGTAATAAAAAATGTGTTGTTATCCATCTTGGACGAACTATTTGCCCCGAGGATTCATCAATTCACGGTGTAACAGAAGTCAAAGCTCTAACTAGAACATGTGGTGCTACTGATTTAGACAGAAGATTACATTCAGTTGGAAGGAGATATTGCCTTCCAGCCTCATGCAAATACTGTAAATGCGCGGATTAACAAATGGTAATTGAGATTAGGTAGGAAGGGTATCCTCCTTCCTCAATAACCAGCCTCATGCAGCGAATGTCAAGTGTTGTGCATGAGAGTCCACGGCCTCGAGCAGTTCCGTCCTAGATGACTTGGGATCATTAAGCTTGATTCCATGTGTTTCTAGATGACTTATTAGAGTGGGGGAGCCGGTGCGGTAGTCGGGGTCTTAAACCAACTCTTGCCTCTTCAATTCACAATGGAAACCAAAGCTCTAACTAACACATGCGGTGCTGCTGATTGAGACAGAATATTAGGTTAGATTAGGTTGAAAGGAGATTTCCACGCAAAAGGATGTGCAATACGGTTTATCCCCACCAGGGTCAGCGGCCTCTAGCAATTCCTTTCTAGACAACCAGCTCCACAGGATTCCATCTGGACCACTTGTTTTACTTAAGTCCTCTTGTTTTACTTAAGTCCTCGTGGTTAGGTGAAATGGATCTCAGGTGGTTGGTTATCCTCATCACCAAGATCCATGGCCTCAAGTGATTCAGAATCATCCTAGACAACATGCCAGTTTAAATGTTTGGCCTCATGCGTGTCCTACATGACTTGCTTTATGTCCTGATAGCCAGGTAATGGATCTCGGATATATCTTAAGTACTGTACTATAAGTAAGACCAAACTCATAACACCATTAGCTATTTATGCCTTTGCACTACAGTGCCATCAAGCACTTTGCATCACCTCAATAACCGTAAAAGTGTCACTTCTCGCAAAGTTTTCTCGGCCCGCAAAACTTGGCCGTTTTTCCCGGAAATAGGTGCAATCGTCTCCATTTGAGTAGAGGATCCCAGCTTGTGCTTTGCTAAGCCGGGCTTGAGTTTTGATTTTTGATTGGCCATCTGAAAATAAACATGCTGAGTCATACCTAATTAGGAAGTGCTGCTATATAGTATGTAATGTACATAAGCGCTCAAGTCTCGCTCCTTGACTTTGTTTTACAGTTTTAACACCCATAGGTGGCTCTCTACTGTTAAGAACTATCAGTTTAAACATGGAGATATGCATATCAGGTAGAAAGTCTTTAAGGCTGCCAAAAGCCTGCATAGTAGGTAAAAGTTTGAAATTTTGCGTCTCAAAAATGAACACTGTGGAACTTTCTTCCAAATATGAAGAATTTCGTTCTCTTCGTCCAATGCATTCTTTTGGTGGTTTCCTTACAGAACTATTTTTAATTTATTTACCTATTTAGTTGCTCAAACTGACCTGTTGAGAAGTGCCTGATGCAATGTAGTACCATCATGACTGAACTCATCCAGCCAGAAACTGTTATACAGGTCCTTGAGACGCTCAAAACAATCACCAAGAGCTTGAACAATTCACCCGAGGTAAGCATTCTTCTTTCCTTTTCTTTCACATTTTGTTAAAACCCTTTTATCAGCCAACAGATACTGGCAGATCCTGTACATACCCGCCTTCTATTGGATCTCCTCTCACTAATCTGTAGTACCATTTAGTCCCCCAATATGAACTATCAGAAACCCCACCTCGTAGGTTCTCCTTCTTGATTGATGCATCATCACTAATCCTGGTTTGTTCTCCTTGCCTAGTCTCTACTGATAGGGCCATTGACTGCAAGACTTTTTCTTGTACCTGCTCTTGTCACGTCCATTTGGACAATCATCATCACTATGCAGTTTTCCGAGGACGGCAGGTGGGCGTCTTCCATGAAAATGACATGTAAAGGCTCTTTCTTCTTGCATCAGTGATCCAGCCTTAATTCAGCTTCACAGTGCTGTTGTTGATGCAATGGTAAAGGGGGTCTCAAATAGCAGCCACAAACGTTACCGCAACAGAAATGAAGCTATCATTGCATATCAAGAGGCTGTTGCCCGTGACCTGGTTGAGATTGTCGAGTAGGCTTGTGGTAGTACGAATGCTATTGTTGTCAATTTCCTGTTTCAGCGAAGGGTTTCGCTGAAACAGGAAAGTATGAGAATGTAACGTAAGTTTTTGATACAGACGTTGAAGCCACGGCATTCTCCGACGGCTAACCCCCTGGAGAAGTCTATTGACATCATGAAACACCACCTTCCTAAAGTCAACGCCTTGTATGTCCATCCAAAGCAGTTGAGACAGCTAAGCTTGCTTACTTTGCATCAGAGAAATGTTTCCTGGAAATAAATACACTAATTAAACTGTCAAGATCTGGTACAGGTGTCTGGTGCAGGGAAAGATAGAAAGGGAGTTCACCTACACTTTGGCAGTCTATGTAATAGGATTAAGTAAACTAGACAGCTGCATTTTCCTACTTGGATATACTCCTAAGATGATGGGTTGGTCAGTACCTAATGGTGAGGAGCACTGCTATTTACCGGATTGCATCTTCTTAACCTTCTCAATGAATTCCTTGATTTTCGCTTCTGCAGACTTAATTATGAGACTGGTACAAATTGGTTAAAAAATCACATACCTCCCCACTTGCGTTCAAATACATCCACAAACAACTGTTCTGCAGCTTCCACCTTTTCCTCAAAAGTCCCTGGGCTCTCCAATAGCTTGAAGAGACCTTCTAAAACAACTAATTAAACTCAAGTGAAAAAGTAATGGAAAAAGACATACCAAGGTACTCGGGTATAACATTCGGTGTGCGCGTAGCGTTTTCAAGAGCTTTTATCCGTGCTGACTGGTGTTCAGCTAGCTCCTGCATTATCTCAGGGCTAGGTATCCCGATTACGGAGTGTGGTGGTGTTGTGGGAGCAGGAGTTGGAGAAAGCGTGAGGTATTCGGGTATTCTGGTATCACTGCTCAGCGCTTGATGCTGGACTAGCTCCTCCCTGATCTGGTGAGGCTCAGGGCATCTTGCTACAAAAGGTGCATCAGGAGGGGCATGTGTCCTTTTCCGCCGTTTGGCAGGGGGAAGGACATCATTCGTATCGTGGAAATTGAGCGGACACATCCTAAGCACTAAAAGGGCTTTATACCGTTCTATTTATACTCATTCGATGGTCACATGTTTGCTGCTTGACAAATTAAGCGCTTATAAGCTGACTCACGTAAACTGCGATTAAGCTTTCTTACGAAAGACGCCTGGCAAGGAGGCTGGAAATACTATTGAGTTTTCAATCCAGCCTCATCATAACAGAATTGCTTGTCACCTGAACAAGACTACTTACATCGATGGGGTGTTCTAGAACAAGCATCAATGTTACTTAATTGCGTAATCATTACGGCAAGTGGTCACATGGATGATTCGAAAATGAGTATATATACCAGTGAGTGACTGCTTTAATTCTCCCCAGCAATCGCAATGGCAGCATCCAAGTTCTCCCATGTCGAGCTCTTCCACTCATGTCCTCACACTTGTCCACACAAGCCTCGAACACACGACATTAACTTGAAAAAACGACCCAGCATCTATATCGAACCACCGCTTGTGTCTGGGAACAAGTGGGATCATCTTAACCCTTCCCAAAACCAAGAGAATCACCCTCACTGTAATGCCAACTGTCCTGCTTACGGCTCCAAACCCTCTCTCCGAGCTTCTACTCATGAAGAGATCCTCCGTGCAATCCCAGTCTGGGCGTACTGGTGTGATAATGGTCATCCCATAGTCCAATTCGACACTTGGAAGAATAGTGGGCAACTGAACTTTGAAGATGGACAGTTCCCACTATGGAAAGCTGACCGCAACAGCTTTTATCTGGAATTCTGGAAGTGGTGCCGGGTTCATCATCCAAAGCCTCTCACTAGCAAGTACATGCTATCAGTATTCACTGACGGCTCATTGGGTCCTGTAAATGCCCAGTGGTTTGCTAGCAAGCACCTGCGTCAGTATCCTGACATAATCACACACCTTGACCAAAGCAGCAGGCAATATGACCATAATGTTGGGAAAAATGGATCAGCATCAATGTTTGATAGCAGTGAGGCTTGGCCTCCTGCTTCAACATTCATTCCAACAGCCAGAATACTTAGTCCAGACATCCGTGTCACTCCCTCTGGAATGGACATCACAATGGTTCTTGAGTCCTTGAAGCTAGATTCCAAGGATGGCGAAATCCCACACCCCCCAAATATCAAGTCCATTTTGTGGATTCTTCGTGATGCCAGAGGCATTAAACATAAACTCGGTTTTGGTTCTAATGATAATAGTGACAAGAAATGGAATATCATCAAAAGAAGTTTAGGTCGAAGTGCTATCTTTTGGGAAGCGCAGCAACTCGACCCACACTTATTTGGGTCACGATATGAATCCTTTCTCCAGTTACTCAAATCATCACCGGAGCTCCAGCGGTTTATGCTTTGCATTGAAGCAAGCCCAAGAAAACACATTTGGTTGCTATGGGAATGGGTAAGTTACCCTACAAGGACTAATGCATGTAGTCTAAAATATACATATCCAGATGAAAGTAGCTTTGAAGCTCTATCTCGATGGCTACCAAATCATGTTCATTCTTGATAGTGTATTCTATGAAGAGATCAAAGCTGGCAAGGGGGGCATTTTTGATATTGCCAAATCAGTCGACATGATAATGGGTGAGGTACGACTCAGGTATGTCCTTTGACTTATTCATTGTTCATCTTTTTATTTGTTCCATACAGCGTGTACTCCTCTCTTTCAGACCCCTATCCCTACGATGCTCAATACCTTGATAGTCTTCGAAAGCTCGCCGCTGATCATCAGATATTTATCTGGCCTCATCCAGATGCGAATGAGCTTGCATACAGCAAGTCAACTCTAGCTTACCGCCTAGGAACACTCCGGTACAAGGGGCATCTTGTCATGAGACCAACCACTCTTGTCTTGAGTTGTGAGCAAGGGCTAGACCTACTTTGCTCTAACCATGTAGTGAAACGAGACAAAAGTGCAGGAGGGGTTGATGTCTTTTTCAAGAACAAGTCACAGACAGTACTGGAGGATTTTAGGGCGCAGTGGGAGGCCACTGAATCCTACGACTGGGGTTATGGTCAGAAACCGAGATTCTTTGCTGAACCCCTCAACGAATCCTTGCTTTCTCGAGGAGAGGTGCGCTGTTATTTCATCCTCGGTAAACTTGCGAGGATGGTTTGGACTATGCCCATTGCTTCCAACTACGCCTCGGCCAATCCTGATGTAAACGATCATGCGGATATTACATTTGATAGTGATGTCAGCCATCTTCGCGCCTTGAAGGACATTGAAAAGTGAGTTTCTAAAGTATGATAGAATTGTTGTTGTGAGCTGATGACCATGTATAAAGCCACACACCAAAACCACGTGCGGGCGTGTTGGAAAAGGGTGCATGGCACGACGTGAATTCCCCGAGCAGTGCAGAAGGAATAAAGGAGGTCGAAGATTTTGCGCAATTTGTTGTCAATCACCTTGTGACTCGAGAGAATCTGCTTGGAACTGACGAATCCCAGTCAGTGTCAACATTTAGACTGTTCTGCAGGCTGGATGTTTGTTTAAAATGGTCTAATGAAGACAGTCAGTTTCAACTGAAAGTTGCGGAAATTCAACAAGCTATGTGTGGTCTTTTAGATCAAGACTTTTCCGACAGCTGGGTTGCTGCGAATGGGTTTCTCAGTGCTCTCAAGAAAAATGTAATACTTGGTAAATATCTGTAGTTTTCTGTACAATATATGTTTCTATATGACATTATACTGTCCTGAGCTGTATTTTACAAAGTGAACTAAAATTATTGCCTATAAAAATGATATCCAATGATAGATCTCACTCATACAATCACAACCATATAGTTTTTATCCAATATAATTATAATTTACTCCCTCTACAGGCGAAATGGTACAACCGGGAGAGCTGTCATTTTTTTCCCACGAATGTCCAAGGAACTAAAATTCCCTAATTAGGTAATTTTTTCTATCCCGAGTAACTTACTCAGTAGTCTTAATTTTACTCATTTGGGTAATTTTTGGTCCATGGAGTGAGCTGCTCAGCCTAAGAAACTTGTCTAAGGAACTCAGTTTACTCAAAGTTGCCCCTGAGCTGTTTGCTAGTGGCACTCAAGTAACTTGTCCGAGCAACTACAATTACCAAATTGGGAAATTTGGGAGTACCCGAGTAACTTGCTTGAGCAAGTGTTTACCAAATTGGAAATTATGGAGTACCCGAGTAGCTTGCTTGAGCAAATGATTACCAAATTAGGAAATTATGGAGCACCTGAGTAACTTGCTTGGGCAAGTGATTACCAAATTAGGAAATTCTGGAGCACCTGAGTAACTTGCTTGAGCAAGTGATTACCAAATTGGGAAATTATGGAGTACCCGAGTAACTTGCTTGAGCAAATGATTACCAAATTAGGAAATTATGGAGCACCCGAGTAACTTGCTCGGGCAAGTGATTACCAAATTAGGAAATGGAGCACCTGAGTAACTTGCTCAAGCAAGTGATTACCAAATTGGGAAATTATGGAGTACCCAACACACGGGAAAGGGAAAAAATTAAGGTCTACCGAATTGTCACCCAAAAGCAGACAAATCCTGATGTGTAACATATATATTGAATTCCATCCTGATTTTACCTCTTTCTGGAGCATTCAAAAGTTGACTGAATCTCTCAAAATCAAACATAGAATCAAGTACAAATAGTTAGCTTTAGATTCAAGCTATATGATATGAGATGATAACTAGTAAGATTCAGTACATTTCAGGTGTGAATTCAAGTGATGTGCAACAGATAGATTATGGTTACTGATATTTGTACGTGAATGACAGATCTATTATGGGAATAGTCGTAACGAGCGGCATGTGCAATGATATCATCAAGATCTATGATATCCTGAGCATCACTGTAGAAGAGTAAGTTTTGGCTTGGAGATGTGGATAACGAAGGAAAGGATCATGTAAAGAGCCGGCGAGCGGCAAGTATCGACGAACATGGATGTGAACAGTGTTGCCGACATTCTCGATGCGCTGAATTTGACCAGCAAGCGGTGCTTCACTAGCTGTGGGCAGCCATAGTTGTTATCCTGACTGCTTGAACTTGGGATACAACCACAAGTTTCAAACACATCAGCAGGGATACAACCACAGTGACCATTACCCACAGGGATATTGCGATGCACCCTTAATAAAGGGCAGCTACGGATAAATCCCTAGCACCAAGGTAGGTGAGCCCTGTGACTTTCCCGCCCCTTCCCAAATGGGACATGGTGCACCCAGTCCCAAATCGGAAAGAGCACACCCGGAGATGGCAGCTGGCTGGAACGGTCGAAACAAGTGCAAAATTTATGCCAGTTGCACTAATCGAACAGTAGACCTGTTCAATCGAGAGCAACTAGCGCTAAAGTTAAGATTGAATCTGTAGACCTTACCACTGTGCCATTGGGCTGATAACATACAGTGATTTATCAACAATTTAATATGAACTTTTCACCCTCGCTAAAGCATGTACAATAATACAATACGGAACTAGGCAAAATCAAAACATTCATCCTCCTCTGCCTCTTCCACTCCCTCCTCTTCGATTCTATCTAGCATAGTCCCCGTCGGAGTATCCCAAAACCGGATATGCTTGTCCTGAGTTCCACCTCCGGTAGCAAGAACACCAGAAACATGAGGGTCCCATGCGAACACCTTGACCGCCGCCGTATGTTCATGAAACTTCCACAACAGAATATCTCCAGGCCCACCACCCTCCATGATAACTCCCGGCACCCGCCACCACACGTTTGGACCCGCGTAAATCCCATATACAGACTTTATTGTCGTTACCCCTGCTAGCTAGGCTCGCAGACACAGGGCCTCCATCACCGCTCCATTTGAGACCGCAGACTTCCTGTTTGTGTTCCTGGCACCGCTTGAATGGGCGCGTATCAGTTTACGAAAACGCCCTCGTCAACTACCCAAGTCGTCCTTCGGCTCATGAAAATCCACACGTGCTCTTTCCCTTTCCTTCTCCCACACCAGTTCCCATTCCTTCTCCTGCCCGTTCCCATCCACAGAATCATACACACCATCCACAAACTCCTTCATCTTCCTCAATACACAGCACAGCCCCTTGCTCCTAGCCCATTTCTATCCATCCCTACCTCTTCTCCACCCAGACCTTCCCCTAAATCTGCTGAACAAGCACTTGCACTAGAGGATGAGGAGGCGGAGGCGGAAGCACCAACCACCTCTCCACATGCACAGGTAGTGAATGTGGTGTCCAGAGAACAAAGGATGTTGGCCATTTGGAGCTTGTGGGAGGCAAGTTGGGCAGGACTGGAGATATAGAAAACAGGTTAGCTTTATTCGAGGGAGATGCGGAAGAGCAAAGAATGGGCGAAAGAAGAAATGATGGAAAAAGCAAGTAAAATTGCCTTGGTTGAAAAACCACAAAAACAAACAAAGGATCATATCCTGAATCTTGGAATAAAGGCCCACCATCTCCATGCGAAAAAGAAATCGCAAACAAATGCAAGTCGGGAAGTATAACAAAATACCAAAAAAGGAGATAAGGCAGGAAACACTCACGGAAACACGCCCTTGCCTTTAACCAACGCCGGTAATAGATGGACTACGTTTGCATCGTCCCATTCCCAGCCTACGATAAAAAATATGGGTTAGTAAGAGAGGGACCTGCTGCGTTCGCAGCCATCGCATCCGATAGACCATCCATCGTTGTTTGTGTACCCGCAGATGCAGCGAATCGTATCTGGGTCGTCGTTAGCATTAGAATTCAGAGGGTACTGTAGGAGAATTCACAGAAGGAGGTTGTTTTCGTTTGGGTGGAATTGTCGAATTTGAAGGACCTGCTGACGAAGAAGCAGAGGCAGAGATATGTGCTGCTGTTCTTGGACCAGAAGATGTAGTAGAGGCTACAGGAGAGGCGCTTCTCCCTCCCAAGCTTTTCCGTTCAGCGCTCGATTTGTTCTTTCCGCTAGCCCCTCTAGCAGATCCAGTGCCATGCCCATTAACCGAGAATGAGCCTGAGCCTGAAATCCTCGTGCCATTTGCTTTGAGCGCTGCGGTTGGAGACAAAAGCAGCATGCCATTTCCGTCTATCTTGTGCCCATGACCATTGACCAGCCTTCAGTACTTCCAGATGCTTGCCCTGCAGAAATATCCCTTGAGGGCGTCGGTGGAAGCCGCTGCTGTTGCTGTTTGTAGAGAGCGTTGGAGAATTACCGCGATGTTGTTGCTGCTTTGTAGACGTCGCCGTATTTGTATTAGATATAGAGGATCTCCGTCTCATCACAAAAAATTCTTTGCCCTCCTCCCTTTCCCTGCTACTTCCTGCAATTGCATTCACGTTCATCATTCTTGATGTAGGATCCTATCCTTTGTTCTTTTGTCCATTCAAGCGCTCGGTCATAGGAGAAATCAAATGAGTTTTGAGTTGGGAAGTCTTCTAGATCATTGTAGGAGGAGCAAAATACTGGAAGGAGATGAAGGGAAGGAAGGAGATAGGTAGTTCTTTCGTTAGGTTTTGTTCTTTCAAACATAAGATAAGGGACAGAAAGACGAACATTTAGACAACAAAAGTGAGAGCCCAAGCAAATCCTTCACCGACCAATTCCTCCAAATGAGATTTCAGAGCCTGACCAGAGAATAAGATAATAGCGAAGAGCTGGAAGCCTGAGCATTTGGATAGAGAAATAAAAAAGACAAAAGGAAAGGTATTCTGGGCTAAAAAAGACAGTCACTTGAACGGCTTGGGTTTTCGATGATGGTTGTGGCAAAGGATGGCAATCAACGGAACTCCGGAATTACGGCTGATTCAAAATGGGCTAATGTGAAGGATGCTATGAGTGTGCAGATATGAAGGACGCCACGCTTATGGTCCTCTCATCCCTAGTTGTCCTTTCCAAGGCTGGATGCTGGATGTAATCGTAAAAGACAAAGATACACGGCACGTAAATGTCAAAGCGGTCAAAGCGGTCTCGATTCAAACTCTATCTACATAAACCATCTCATTCAGTTACTTCGATCGTGATTGATCAGAGGTTGCGATACTTACTCAAGCGCACTTCTCCTCCTAATAACAACCAACTTAATCTGCGTCTTTGAACTTGTAGTAATGCTCCAATATCTGCTTGTCCATTTACTAATAAATGTCCATTTCTCTTTGAGCTAATGCTTTCTGCGTGGTGGGGGAAAGGTCAGCGACCTTCGGGTCCTGGCCGCGTGGAGATTCTGTCAATACACGGTCAGCTGTGATTCCCATATGGGTAGGAGTGTGCGACGCATCCAGCAACCGTGGATTCCCAGTATGGTAGGAGTGCACTTACATCTGACAGGAGGCATGGTGTATCGCATAAGTTCCTGATGTAGCTCCGGTTGCATGTATGGGGCCATTATCTCGGCGTGTTTGCGTAGATAGAGTAGGAAGGCGTCGCTCTTCCAACGGCCTATTACTCTCACTGCGTCAAAGGGGACTCCTCGAAGTAGGTACTCAAGGGTTGCTCCGATCCTGATTCCATGTCCTTGTAACGCTGGTAGTCCGAGTTTCCTGGCTGCCTTGTGTACCCATTGCATGAATGCTGATTTGGTGAGTGGCCGGCGAGTGGTTCTGTTGGATGCTGTGTGCGGGTAGGTGAACAGGTGTTCCGTTGGTTCCGGCTTGTTTAGTGAGAGGTGATTCCGTAGCCATGTGTCTGGGTCTGTTTCTCCTAGTTGTTTGGAAAAATATATGTCTTCTCCTTGGATAGGGCTGCTCTTGGTGGACAGAACGTGTATGACCATTGTTTCGAGGCCGTTCCTGTCTGTCGCTCTCCGTACCTGTGTTTTCGTGACGTGCTTTTGTGCGCTGAAATCCTTTAGTGTTGGGACTGTCAGCTCCCCTACCCGTGCCGCACAGAAGAAGCTCGTCGTGAGGCATCCTCCACAGGCTGCATCAAAGGGGTTTGTCTGGTCGAAATCGCTGAGGATTTTCGTGATGTAGTCTACCGTGTACGGTTGCCTTTTCTTCCTGCGTGATCGCTCAGGTTGAAGTCGTTCTGCTCCCTGTACCATCGTGTCGAAGGAGGCCTTGTTGATGTCCCAGTTTACTCCGTGTATGATGTGCCATGCCCTAACGCCATGGACGTAGTTCTTGACGGACGTCCCTGCGTAGTTTCCGGCCATCGTGGCCATCCACGCATTGACTAGGTCCCCGCTGCATGGAGCTCGCTGGTCTTCTGGTATATTCCGGGAATCGCAGAAGACGTGGAAGGACAGTAGTCCAGATGCGTACGTCTCCAGTGTGCTTTCTGCATACCCATGCAGTAGCACTTGTTGCACTTGTTCCACGAATTCATCGGGTAAGTGAATTGTCCTTCCTGAGGTGTCTCAAAAGCTTCGTTTCGACACTGGTTTCCAGGTCAGTAATCTCTCACGGGCTGGGCACGGGGGACGTAACGCAGAAGGTAATGGAATTAGATTAGCTGGGTACCGACGTGTAGGTGATGCATTAGAATTACGAGTATGGAGGGGGGTAAGGTATGGGTAGTTCGACGTGGCCGTTTGGTTACCACGCGTTTCGAAAAATGTTGAGAAGTCTTCCCTCCTCCTCTCGCTGCCATTGTTCGAGAGAGCATCCGCGAGCTTGTTGTTCAGTTTTAGCTGCGTAAGGAGGGACTCGAGAAGGGCCGTGCTCGTGGATTTCTGCTGCTGTGAGAGGGGTGTCGTAATCGACAATGAAAGGGGCGAGGGTGTTGGGTATTGGGATTCTGGGGAGTAATAGGTGGGTTGGGCCGGTGACGCCTCGAGAGAATTGGTCGGCGGGGTTGTGGGAGGTGTGGATGTACCTGGTGTGTACATAGAAACGGTTTTCTGTAAGGATTTCATGAATGCATCGGAATAGATCATTTGTAGATCTATTCCTGCTCCTGCCGTTCCACCATCCCTCGACCACTCCCTCGTTGTCCCCCCAGACTTTGTAGTGGGCACGCTGTTGTGCTTTGCTGGCGATGACGAGTGTGAGGAGGTAGAAACCCGCTGCTTCGGCCCATCTGATGTCTCGCTTGTTTCTTTCTCCTCTCCACCCCGGTAGTAGTCGGTATGACCTCCAGAAGCCGTGGATGCATAGGCCAATGCCATAGCCGCTGCTGGCGTCAGAGTAGGCATGGACATCAATGAGATTTGCTGGTCCTGGTATTGGGGAGGATATGGGAGATGCCAAGGCGCGTTTCCACCACTCCAGGTCCGCGTGCCATTGCTTCGGCGGCCTGTGCTTGATTAACGGGGTAGATTGATCCAGATCTGCCCCGAATTTCTCGAGCTCTGTCAGATAAGCTCTCCCTTTGGTAAGGACCAAGCTGACATGTGACAGTTGTCCATACAGCTTGGCGACTTCTTTGGAATTGTGGGTTGGATGTTTCTCCCACTCCTTTATTGTTTCGAGATATATCTCCCTCTTCGCTTGTGGTACCGAGACTACTTTTGCCTCGATCTCCCACTGGAATCCGAAGTATTTGGGGCTTCCTCCAAACGGGATATCCTTCTCAATTGCCCAGACATATCCCAGGGGTATTGTGACTCGGTCGATATCGCTGAATGCGTACGTGTATAGTGCATCCTCCGCTGACCGTTCTGACTGTCTCGATAGGTCTCTAACGGGGAACGTGAAGTCGTTGTCGAATTCCTCAGGGATTCCATTCGGCAGCTTATGGCCCTGGAACAGTATCCGCGCTTTCTGATGTTTCATCCCGCCGTTCTGCGCGATTTGGTCCCTGAGCTCTGCTTGGGTTCGGTTATATTGCTCCAGATGTTTTCGAAGGATCCTCATCCAGAAATAGTTGTCCACCTACTTTGTTACTGGTCCCAGTCCGTGTCCCCTGCAGATTTCCATGCCTGCGTCCGCTACGTGTCCGAAAATCCCTCCTGACGACGGTAGGCCAAACATGTCTCTTATGTCTACACAGAATTCTTGTTCTGATGTTCGTATTACAACTCCTGGCCATTGGGATGGGTGTAGCGGGATGGATCTGTATGCTTCGGAGATGTCTCGTATTGCACCCTGGGATCCTGGCGGAAGAGTCCATATGAGTCTGCAGGTGTTAGTGAACGTGCCCCAGAAGCATGGGTATAGCGAGGAGTCGATATGAGAGTTTATAGAAGAAATAGTTGCGCCAATAGAAGGTATGTACGTTGGCATGTGTGGATATGATAAGTTTTGTACTAATCTGAATTTCCCAGGTTTTCCGGGTTTGTTTATCATGGCTATTGGGGATGTCTGGAACGGTCCAAGGATCGTTTCCACGTCCTTCTGCGAGAATGGACCTATCCATCTGCCCGCCGCTAGTTCATTTGCCATGACCGTTTGGAAGGCTCGGCGAGATTCAGGGGTATCGAGTTTATTAGGAGGAGAGTAAGTGTGAGATATGCTTGGGACACCTGCTTTGAAGCCAAATAATATAGAGTTTGCTAGTGTTGGGTATCTGGGTGTCAGGTTAAACCTGGCTATTTCCTCTCTCCAGGCTTCTGCTTGGAGAGGTGTGTGCGTTCTTTCCCTACTGTCCTTCAGGGCATCTGCTAGCACCATGATGGGCGTTCGCGCATCCTGAACAGCGGTGCTTTTCTGTGTGTTTCTTGTTGATACACCCGTTTGGTCTCTGCCACTCTGCGCAGAGTTCGAGGCCTGCGAATTGTCCTGCCACGATCTCCAAGTATCCCTTGTTGTTCCAGTCGCAGATGACCTCCTTCTTTCTGTTCCATAGCGACGTTCGTGTGGAGTGACGGATGTTGTGCCTGTCTCGACCAAGGCAACAGTGGCATCTGGATAGTTGTGGCTGGCTCACATCTCGAAAGGACCTCTGCAGGTCTGACTCTTCTTTGACTCCGCTCGCTTTTCGAGGAGATGTTGACAGATATGGGGCGTTCCTCGACTTGGTTTGTGTGTTCCGGTGATTCTGTGTCGTTGTTTGGGATGTTCGGGACATGCCCTGCAGCTCTCGTTTGTATTGTGCTGCTACCGTCTCCATCTCTATTGTAGTTGTGTCCCGCGATTCGGTGCTGTGACGGTGAGTACATGTTGTATTTTGGCAGGGTGTTGTTTGACATTTATGTTGCAGATGCCGTTAGCGTTGGGTTAGCGTCACCAGATGGTGATTGCGTAGCGTTGCGTTAGCGGTTTAGCATTGCGTATGCATTGCGATAGCGGATTAGCATTTCATTAGCGGATTTGGATTGCGTTAGCGTGATTCCGTTGCATTAGCGGTTTGCATTGCGATTGCGGTTTGCGTTTTGTTCGTGAGTTTGCGATGCATTAGCGTGTTTGTGTTGCATTAGCAGGTTATCATGTGGTTGTTTGGCGTTCGTTTGGTGTTGTGAAAGGTTTCGATTAATTGATTTTGGAGTTTTTGTGGGTTATGGTTATTTGTTTTTCTTTCTCGGATATGTGGAATTCACTCGCCTTTGATAGTTCTTTCATTGTTCTGTCTGCGGACTTCTGTTCTGCATTTTTCGAGAGTGTCTTCCGAGAAGACTGCTAGGTCAAACGGCTTTCTTTGTTCGAAGTGTTCGTACCACGCTCTGCGCATTTCGGCGTGGTACAATGTCAAGACTTGATCACCGTGTACCTCCCTTAGCTCCAGGTGCATGTCCATGCCCGTGTAGAACCCTGCAAACATCTTTACGAAATCTTCTGTGAACTCCCCATGCGATAGGGCGTTCAGAAAGGAGCTCTTGGCTCTCATGACCTGGTCCCATGTTAATCGGGAGTCTGGGATTGCGTTCGGGGACGCTCAAACTGTGTGTGATCCGACTAGTGTGAGGGAGGAGGATGTCAAGTCGGTTTCGTCCATAGCGATCTGGAAACGGTTGGTGTCTACCGCTTCCCTGCTGCGTTCCTTGGCTTCCGCTGTTGCTTCTGGGAGGAAGTACCACAGCGGTACGTATTTGCGTGCTGCCATCAGCTTCTTCGCGTGTGGATGAAGCTGCTGGGGAATGTATCCTACCCCTTCTCCCGGTTTAAAGCTGCATAGCGGAGTGCGTTTCTCGTCCGCCTTCTTCGCCAGTTCCGCTTCCTTCGCCTTCCTTTCTGCCTCCTGTAGTCGCTGAGCCTCTGCCGCCGCTTCTCTCCTTGCTTCCTCTACTGCTCTGTCCTCCTCGAGCTGGATTTTGTATCTTTCGCGGAGTGCTCTGTTCTCCTCGTCCCATTGGTCGCGTAGGTGTTGTTCCGCTTCAGCTTCTGTGCTGATGTTTGGTAGGTTCGCATCTGCGACGAGCGCTCTGCGTATCGTTGCGTACGTGTTGTTAGAGTAGTCCGGAGATGGGATATTCCTGGGGTCAAATTCCAGTCTCTCTGCCATGTGTTATCTTTCGTAAAGGAGTGCTTATTTAGTTTATTTTAAACGAATGAGAATGTCTGCCGTGTATGTCGGTTGAGTCTTTGACGGTTTCGCGTCGATGCGGTGAAGTAGAACGAGTGAATCACCACATCACGTGTCCATTTGAAGACTATAGTTTGTTCTATTTACGCTACTCTCCAATGCTCAAACCGACACTTTTCTCCAACAAGACATTTCGTCTGTAGCAGGTATGCAACAATGTCAATTTGTCACTCATACTAATCAATTCAGTTTATGTTGCAGTTGAGCACTATGCCACATATCACTCCAGTCTTCCTCAGATACTCTCGATAGCGCGCTTACAGTTTCAGAAGGTTTCAATCTCGCTCTCAGCTTGTGCATCCTTAGATGAATATTTAATTCACCATTGGACTCTATGCATTCCGGAACGCATAATGAACTGGACGAACTTGTTCTGCTCTTATTCAGCACCATGCACTTTACTTAGATATCCTCCATCCGATATGCCGACGATATCTCGAAATAACAGGCTGACTTTTCCGACAAATTCTTGAGTAAATGGTTCTAAGTCTTCCCCGTGGGAGAGCAGAATTGTGTCCACCCTTGGTAGAAGAAAAGGTAAGCATGCGCATTTGACCAACACCTACCACTGCATCGTTTGAGGTTGATTTTCCAACAAATAAATGATTGAAATGATACCACCTATTGCTCATAATGCTTTGCACATACTCTCGAAAATGACCTCCAAGATTTGCTGATATTTGGCTCTAGTTCATCGCTTAGAATAACGGACTCGATTCTAGATATACAGTACTTATTTAGATTGAAATGCAATTTTATCAACATCATTATATTCAGTACATGCAATTTCTCGATATTACAGACTAAACACGTCTACTGAAGCAATCCCGGAGCATCCGGATGATATCTGATATCATCTCACTGCATGAGACCGTCGTTTCAAACGACGAGCACAAAGGAACGCCTGTTAAACGCCTACGGACCGCGTTTCCGAATGTGATTGTTTGGCAATCTCACGGTTGAACTTTGTTCTCGACGTTCATTCAACATGACGGACTATGGCTCAAGACTTGCCTAAACCTCCTTAGGCCCGTGGTACATCTTTTTCATTCTTATTTAGATGATTTTTTTGACTTACTTGCTTGGTTATAGCTCCATTTTTTCTCGAATAATTCCCCTCTATCCGGCAACTCGAACTGGAGATCCTACTCCAGTTCTAGAATTACAAATTTATTAATGCACCCTTTCGCTCGCGCCCGGAACTCTCATGCTTTGCACTCCCATACATCGATTCTACCCTCATCGTTCTATGGCACTGGACATAGTTCAAAATTGACCAAAACAGCGTATCTCCCTAATCTCTTGGCCCAGTGCATTTGCACAGGTCTGCTGGCAATTCATGACGTATGGCTAGAAGAAACCCCCGTCATCTCATTTGCTGATGGTTTACATATTCTTGTTGATGACAGCTGGGCAGATGACGAGGGGTACCGACCGAATAAAGGATGATGATTTATTCACTCGGGCGGAGATTAGCTTAGGCCAGTTGGTGAAGGTAAGACGCGCTCACCCGACCTCCATATCCTACTAACCTCTCGCAGGAAAAATCCAAAGCAGCCCTGGACCAATTTCCTCGTTCTGCTACCTTTTAAAAATACCTTGTATTCGTTGTGCAGATGTACGATGACGCAATGAATGCCGTCCACGGAAATCTCATCTCCAAGAGTCCCTACTCGCACATGACTTACACCTCGGAGCTCATTCCGGAACAACATGGAGATGGACAGCTATTTGTGACATTTCCGTACTTGGTTCAGTTGAAATGAATTTAAAATCTCTCCTTCTCTTTCGCAGATCCTGGCGACTCACACCAGAATAAGATCATCTAGTTTGCTTTTCCAGTGGCTCACTCATGCTAGGAGCAACCATCACCGGCGCCGCTGTTCTTCCTGTATCCATCCCGCCTCAACAGTTGGAATCCATGGACCACGGAAAAAAGAATTCAAAACTGGAGTCGAGCTAGTCAGGTATTGTGTGGATACACACAATACTAAGACGTGCGTTAACGTCTAGCATTCTTCGCTAACAGTGATGGATTTCTAGTGGACTTTTGCCTGAAATTGTGTACTTTTGTATCCCTTCAGACGCCGGTGTAATGGACACATTTCATTCCTCGTCGGGTGCTCCCGCTGATTGGTATCTCAAAGGCGCTCGGTGGGTTTTTTTTTTTTTTGCTTTTTCTCCTGATGGGTCTAGAAACGTGTAAGTGATGCGCTTTTTTTCCGTTTGCGACAGTACGATGCATATATATTCTTCGGTGCGTGCTTTCATTGCTCGAGCATCATATAAATCTCAACGCTCTCACAGACCGGAGACCGTAGAGTCGCTCTTCTTGGCCTTCCGTCTTACTGCTCACCCTTCATGTGGCTTTGACGTCAGATAATGTTGCTGGTCTTACGGAAAAAGCTGACTTCCCTTCCTATACTGGGGAGCTCAGAGTTCCGACAGTGGCTGTCGATGGAGGAGGTTCGCTGATCTATCTGATATCGATTGCATGCATACACGTCTGACAAGTAATATGCAGGTGAAATCCTTCATCCAACCCTTCCTTAGAGACCACTTCTGCGTTCTTGCATTCACATCTGCAAATGGCCTCAATCCCACTGTAATCTCACCCAACATGCGACTGGGTGTCCATCACGCTCCCGGTCTCGCAGGCAAACTGAGCTCTTCGCAACACAGTTTGAAGTTTTCACACACCCCGACACGGCGAAAGCAATCATATGTACCCTCTCTGTGACACGTCGATGTATTCATCCCACTGCGAGTTGCTCCCACCCACCTCACTTGACAGCGCACGTTGCTGCATCTTGCAACTCAGTCTTCCTACTGCGTCATCACTCCGACTTGTTTACAAGAACTCTATGGGATTCCAACAACGCCAGCTACAGCAACAGTAACTCCCTTCTTTTAACAGCTACGAGGATGAGTTTGCTCAGACAGCAATCTCGCGTTTGGGATTTACGTCAGCTTGACAGAGCTTAGGTGTCGAAGGGCTTTCGGATACGGTACGTTGCTGTAATTCCCTTCTGGTATCTACTAATGTCAGCTCCTAGTCTCTTGTTGTTATGCCATGCGCATTTTCTCACCGCGTGTACGAGTGGTGGATTGTCTTTTTTCAGACACTTTCTACTCCAACAAGGAGATCTTTCTGCGTGCACTCATCTCAAACGCCTCTGATGCTTTCGACCAAATCCGATCCGCGTCTTTGATCGACTCTTCCATGCAAAGAAGAGGCCATTGGGGAGGAGCCCGACTGATGGAGAACGCGTTGAGAACACTACACAGTAGTCAGAAGCACGAACAGGAGCTCCTGCAAGCTTAGCGAGGCCTTGGACGATGTTATTTATCATGTTTGGCATGTATATTTGAATGAACAAAGCGGCAGGGTGTTGGCAACATTCTGCGAGAGTTACTTACATAGTCACATTACTTTACCGAAATAACATCTCCAATTTGAACAAATGGTTTAGCGTCCATGGGTGGTGTTTACTTGGTCGTTAGACGCTGGAGTATTTATGAAGCGCAGGGTTTGATTCCTTGTGGCGACATTTTACTCCAGCTCCAAGTCGGTCCGGTGAATGCTTCCGGTGTCTCCGTTGCATCCATATTTGTCATTGCGTACCTCCGCCTTGGTGACTCATCATCCCGACGCCTTGGGTGCTGGCATTACTGGTGCAATGGATAAATCCCTTGGTCATAGTGGTGCTACGGATTTATCCCATGGCACCATTTCAGTGGCATTGGCTCTTCTGTGGATACATCCCTGCTGAAGCATTTGCTAAGTAGGGATATATCCCAGACTCAAGCCTCTTGGATAACAGTTACAGGTGCTGTGGGTCTGTAAATGATGTTGGCATTCCCTTTGTGCGTAATGTACGGAGAGAAGTTGACCCCATTATGCTTAGCGTATGCCTGTGTGGTGCCTTTTCTTTGAATGAATTCATTGCTGCTTTTAGGAGCATTGACTGGAATGAAGCATTTGTCGAAAAGCAATGTGAGCTGCCGAATAGCCTCGGGGCAATCTGGACGATGCAGCCAGCGGCGGAGATTTGCTGTTTGTACTAAAGTCCTTACAATGGTAGCTTCCATAGGACCTAACCATGGGATAAGATTATTCTTTATAACTAGTTACTGAAAACATACCGCCAATATGATCATTTGTGTTGATCTTCTGGATGGCTCCGATGAGACGTTCAAAGGGGAAACACCACCATGAGATAACGGGTCCAAAGAGTAAAAGAAAGTTGTAGATGTGCTGACCAGCATGGACGTTGGGCCGGGCAGTGCCTTCATGAGTATGTGGAAACAATGTATGTAATCCACCAACCCATTGGTTGTAGTATTTCTGGAAGGCTTCAGTACGAGAGGAAGTCATGGTGTATTTGCAGGCAATGATAGTGGCCTGGAAAAGTGCCATTGTATGATCCAGAGCCTTCATTAGGAATGAGTCAGATGGGGGAGCGCGACCATTGTCGTCACCCCAGAGAGTGATGAGTGCTATGGGGAGATAGACCATGCTCAATATACGCCACTCGTCTGCTTTGATTGATCCCGCATTAGCTTCCCCGCAGTTTTTTGGTACCGAGTTCAGCCAAGATGCAGTGGTGGCATACCGAATGACCTGTTGAATGTATGAGAGGGTTTCTGGTGTACCTGTAGGGATAATGAAGGCAGTAGAGCTATGAGGTTGGAGCAATCTCTGTGTGAAAGATATCACCGATGTGTCCCTCTAAATAGTGATAGTTCACTCACCCAGTCAACAAGCAAAGCTATGTAATGTGATTTTGTATCCAGAAGGCCTGTAGGAGCACGTACGAGACCTGGCTTCTTTGAGGCACAACGAGCACGTACATGAATCATTGAGACTTTTGAGCCCAGATTGTCAAGAGTCATGGGAAGTCCCAGTGTGTGAGCAACAAACTGGAGAGACCCAAGGGTCCCCTGATTATCCAGTCGAGTCCACAGTTGTTCGAGGGTCAACGCCTTATCTCCTGAGATAGCCAAAGAAAGGGCCTTCTGAACTTTGACCACCGAGACCACCTGTTGCTCCAGTATCTTCAGGTCTTTAGAGACTGTCTCGGGGTCATACAGAGTCCAGGGCCAGTCAAACGCAAATTTGAAACCATCAGCACTGATTCGGGTAGCTGAAGCATCAAGACGGAGAACATGGCGGCAGTGGTAGTGCACAACACCCTCTAGGATACAATGCATAGCGTCGATTACAAGCATTCAGGTAGGATCCCAATACTCAAGTAACCAGAAGGACAACCATCAAACACCGTGTGTCTGGAGAATCTTCTTGCGCTCTGAGAGTGTCTGAGCATTTCTATAGGCCTCTGACGAGCAGCGTAGTTCCTCGACACTTCGACGAGGCCGATGATCATGATTGACATTGAAAATATGATGCTTGCCTCGAAGATTGCACACAGTGCAAATGAAGTCCAACATTGGTCCCAAGAAACCAGCAGCCTTTCGAGCGGCAGGTAGATCATTTACAGAGAGGAGGATTCCTGCTTTGACTGCTGCCCCCGACTCGGAACTGGCAGTCCGAGAGACTCTGATGCCAGGTCGCCATACTCTGACAAACTCCTCGAGGATGGGTTGAAGATAGTGGTCGAGTTCGTCATAGTCTGGCTCAACCGGACCAGGGATGAGATATCAGTACATATACTCTGGAAGGTATCGGATCAATGCATCGAGAGCAAGATTGGCACACGAGATGACTCCAATAGATGCGTGAGTGCCTCGGTGTGTGATACGGTTAGGGTTGAAGAAGTCAACGTGAATGGAAAAGGCCAATCTGATTTTGTCACCATGGTCGACAAAAAGTTTTCCATCTGGCCCTTTGAAATCTCGTATAAAGTTGGCTTCGAATGCGTTCTGCACCGTTTCTGATGCATTTCTGGTCCGAATCGATTTGAGAGCTGCGTCGGTGGCTTCCATAGATTGATTGAGATATACAGGGTCCTGGAGACAATGGGCAATGTAGTTGGTGAAGGAAGGGATAAGGCAGGGTTTGATGGGCTGGATGGTATCATTGCGCCACTTTGTTAACAGATTAGCACCACACTTGTGGGTGCCTTCTTTGCCAACAATGTCATTGTTGCAGAACTCGGGAAAATGGAAGAATTCCCGCTTTCCTGGCAAGGCATGAACCTTGTATGTGCAGTTACATGACGGACAGGCAGCGTAGTGATCAAAACAACCATTGACACCGAATTTCTTGAGGGCATCAGATAGAGATGTTGGCATGCCTTCAATTATATTGTTTTGCGAGGTTGAGAATTGATAAAATGGATCGCTACGGCCAGCGCCAGTGGTAGACATTCCCAGTTTGATGAGCATCACTGCAACGCCAATGAGGAAGTTACATTGATCAAAGGACAGGCCAATGACCAGGCTGCAGATCACGGCAAGAAGGATGAGAATTTGGTTTATTTGGTCCATGTGAGGGAGGGTAGATTTGTCAAGGCAGTCTGTGATTGTTGAGATAACGTGAAAATGAATATGAGAGCGGGACTTACGAGTGTCGACCTCAATTGGCTCTTTGGGAATGAGAGGTGCGTATAGAGCACATATCTTCCCGTAGAGATTCCTCATGCACCCTTCCAATAAATTCCGACGGTTGTTCTCTGGATCAGATGTACGACCCCCCGATCTCTGCTTCTTTCTCCTTTCTCTTGCCCTCTCCTCAAGGTTTCCCAGTGTGACTAGGTTTCTCTCGAGCCATGTATTCACTTCATCTAACATCCTCTGCTGAACTTCTTCCATCTGGGATGCAAAATCTTCGTCGAAGACTTGATGATGGTATTTTTTGAACTGCTCTTTGAGAAGTTGTAACGTCTGAGCTTCTTTCTGATGGATTTTTGTGGGTGGAAGGGAAGGTGAAGGTGAGCGCGTTTGACGCGTTGGGTTTGGAGTTGGCATGCGACCAAAACTGCGACCTGGCCGATAAGCAGGCACGACCCGCTTCATATTAGCAACAGCATTGAGTCCAGTCAGGGCTTCTGAAGGGTCCAAAGACCGCATGGAAGGCAATCCCGTGCTGTGATGTTGGTAGAATTCAGTGGAAGATGTGAATAGTTTATTGTGGGCCAAGGTGTCCATAGGGGTGGCCAACAACTCTGATGCAGTGATTAGTGTCTCCAACGAATTGTTCGTGGATGATGCTCCTGTTGCAGGATTGACGCCCTGAGCTGTAGGAAGTAGGGGAGGCTCTTCCGGATACAGTGACACCATTTGAGCTGTGACCCCGGATACACTACAAGTCTTAGATAGAGTGTGAGCCCCGAATCTAACCTCAAATCAAAAAACTACATACATTATGATTGACGTCTTTAGCCTGAGGAGACGCACGCTCATCCAGATGCAGCGACTGCATTCTACTATCGATGTCAGATATACTGTACTGAAAAGGCGTTAACATTCAAAGCTAACTGGATTGTGAAGCACTTACTGCGCCAGGTTGAGAGCCACGGGCTTGAGAGAGAAAAGAACCAGGAATCACTGGATCATTCAATATTTCAGCGGCATCGGAAGACTGTTGAGATACAGTTAACAAGAATATTTGAGCAATAAATGATACTGATAGCGTACCTCTGCTGTATGAGAATCGTATGCTTGTAAAGCTTTCAATAGTGAGCCGAGCATTTCAACTGCAGCGGGTCACAGAGGATGCTCTATGAGGGAAGTTTTGGACAGTATTATGTACAAAGATAGGCGCCTACCAAAAATGATAATAAGAATATTCAAGGGCAAGGGTGGGATCACAACAACAATTGCATCTTTGTACTTTTTTTGTTTCGAGAATACAAAGAGCCAGACAATAGTGAGTGAGCGAATTCAATTGTAGTTTATACGGTCATTGCGGACCCTCTAACCTGTGGTTCTGACATCTTGCCGCAGACTGCATGTGGAACAAAAGGACAGTATACATATGTGTTATTCGTTCACTTGTATTTACTTACATATGATATCTAAAATGTCAGGATACCATTCAAGTCTGTCATACGAGGTCGTGTTTCTACAGGACTGTACGAAAATTCCATTCTGAGATCCCTCAAAAGTCCCTTGGAAATTTTCCGCTCTGCAGGTGTCTCTTTTACAAACTCGAGGTCGTCGGGATGCATTTCCAGATGTTCGTGACCTATCTCTTCTGCTAAACCCGGGCGCTCAACCGTTGTCAACAATAAGAGGTGATTCTTTTCGGTCCTCTCGTTCTTGTAGAAATGATGTATGTGACGGACCAGTTTCCCGATGTGGTGAAGCAAATTTTGAGCCACAACCATGAGTCTCTTCTCTGTGGCAGGCTTTGGACGATCATGAAAGGGGACTACCAATTGCCATGGGACAATAGTCTGACCAGACATGAGTTGGAAAATTCCATTTGAGTCAGAGAATCTTTTGACATAGACTGGGGATTTCTTTCCGAAGCTGCCAAGAGATGCGTCGGGCTTTAGATCCACTGCAATTTCAATTCCCGCAAGCCCAGGATGCAGAATCCAAGCATTCCCGAAAATATTTTCTTCAAGGGGCTTGGCTGGCAGTAACAATAATGAAGAAGGCGCCGGTGGGGAAGGCAATAGAAACATTGACGGCATTGGCGAGTGGGGTGAGTAGTTGTAAGTTGCAGACCAGGGACCCGTGAATATCGTCCATTTTTCCCACTCAGTTGGCATTGGAGTAGACACCATTTGAGTAGATGGCATTGGAGTAGACACATCAGATGGCACAGAGAATGTCTGGCTTTCATCTTCGGACGGAGAGTTTGGCAGATAGAAGGATTGCTTCTCACTGGGTGGGTATACATTGCAAAGGAATAACTTGGTTCTGGGAGAGAACATGAGTGTTGCACAGAAAGCTGACAGAAGAGACCTACTTACAATATCTAACATCGTTATAATCCACCTTAACAAGTCGATTGGATCCAAGGGCAGCAAACGTGTATCGTTCCAACATTAACATGAGCCCACTTTTCTTCTCTACGTCTGTCTTGTAACGATCGACACCTTGTACTACTCCATATTCCCCTTTATAATTCCCATCAATAAAGTCCACCTTAACACCAATCCAAGGCACAGGGCCCGTACACATTGCGTGGATTGAGGGATTGACACCAAATTCCAGTAGCTGATCTTCCTGGAGTGGAGAATAATCCAGCAATGGCTGGTTGGTCCGGGAGAAAGGTGCATTAGTGAGAAAGAAATTAAAAATTAAAAAACACATACTGCAATTCAACGACATCTAAGTGGTCAATTTCAATTGAACAACGCTTCGCATTGAGATACAAGGAAAGCCAAAGTGAGCTCCTGAAATCGCGGCAAACATTCTTAATGATTCCCTGTTGGTTGCAATAATTACCTGATATGACCCAGATGTGTACTTCTTTCCAAGGAGTCTCAACATTGTATTGCTGCTGGTGGCATTGGAGGGGTTGATAACTTGCTAAAACTTTTCATGACCTGGAGAGATAATTAGCTAGGAACGAAACCAGGGTTCTTTGTATTTACCAGCGCTCCCGCACATCGTAATAGCCCACTTCAATGCTCTGTCCATCCAAAAGTTGGACACCGAGACACAGCGATTGTCGGGCATCAACAATGACATTTTTCACGACTCCTGACCAACCTGAAAATGGTTGAGGAAGCAATGTCACTTCGACGTTGATCCAAGGCATTACAGAGGTTGTAAATTCCGGTGTTGACAGTTTTACTGAATTCGCGTGAACAAGAAAATCCTAGGCAAAACTGACATGAGAATGAAAGCACGACCGGCTGCAATGGAACTTACAACTCCGTTCATGTGTGCACCCACACAGACTCCCAGATGAGCCCCACTTTGAGCCACAACGAATCCCATTTTCCCAACATGGACCCCCACTAGGACTTTGATGTATTCACCCAGAATGATACCCTTCTCCAAATTTCGAACTGGTACAACTTGTAAGCCTTTGCTGACCACATTGACCTCACATGTATTGCCTTCAGGTGCCGCTGATACCGTTCCGCAGTATGCCTTTCCATCTGTACCATGAACAGTCACAGATTCTCCTGGCTCAAAACGCCAACATGAAGGCAAAGGCATGGTTGCTTCTTCAAAGAGAAAGCGATCCCCGGCCAACTTCTGTGCCTCCATAAAAAGGCTATAAACGCTCGTAGGCATTTCCCGAGCTGGAGAGAGAGAGGAAGGATTGAAAGCCTTGACCTGAAGTCCGTATTCGAAGGACCAGGATTTGTATGAATACATGAATTTCCCGACCTCTAACGAACCCTCCAGTTGCATACATGATTCACAATCAAAATGTTCCGAAGGGGGACAAGGACTGCGACGTTTACGCTTTGAAGATGAGGAAGAAGAGCAATCCTCATATGTGAGACCAAGTCGAGGGACCACCCATATTTTCACTCCGCAAGCGGAGCCAGCACCGTGAAATGTATCACAAACAAGACCAATGTCTCCTTTGTAGAGACCTCTCTTGACTTGTACCCATTTCCGAGGAGCAAAAACTGGGTCGTTGTTTGTGTTAATAATGTACAGGCAGTTCCTGAGATCTGCCTCAGGCACCAAGGCCAAAGATGACGTTCTAATGTCGCAGAACGCTCTCAGAACCTCCCTCAGTGATCTCAGCCCTGTCTTAAAGAACTGAGCTTCAAGATACAGAAAGCCTATATTGCGGGGGCTGTAGAATACAGATTGCAATTCATCCTTGAGATCACAATGCATCATCATCAGCTCGTACACCAGGAAATACTCTTGCAAAGGCTATGAGAAGGATTTAGAGTGGACTCGTTTATTGTTGATATATCGGGGACATACTTTGCATTTAATATGCCAAAGACGCCAGTCCTCAGTGTGTAGTACAAGGGTCCTGTCATATGCGGGATTTTCAGCTTCGGGCTGCACTTTGGGTTCTTGGACGTGGCCCATTTCTAGAAAAGACCTTTCGACATATTTTTCCTGAATTTGTCCGACTAGCTGTGCCAATCGCCGGGATGATTCTGGAGGAGGAGCAGGAGATGAAGCAGGAGGAAGAGAGGAAGAAGAAGGAGTGGAGGGAGTGGGAGGGAGGGGATCTCTGACTCCGCCATAGGGAGCATTGTCAATGAAGTCTGCAAAGGATACGAGAGTTAGCATCAACCTGCAAGGATGATAGATTGCTCTGAAAATTACCTGAACTACTGTTGCCATCTGAGTCGTAACTCAATTCGTCATCGCTGTCTACTTGGGCTTCGAGGTCAATGAACTAGAACATTGAAAGTTAGTTCTTTTCATTCATTGTGGCGCCGTTGTCCGTCCGAAGTTCGCTAATACCTGGTTGGGCATCATTGTACCAGTCTATACGAGCTATGCATTAGTCTTTTGTCCTTTAAACTTACAGATTACTCACCGTGGAGGTTGTTGGGGAGACTTGCCGCCACTGCTGGTGGTGGTACAAAACTGAGCGAAACAAAAGTTGCTTACATGATGCGTTCACGTAGATATACCTGCCGTCGGCCAGATTTTGCAACCAAAAAGGAAGTTGGCACTTGACGGCGCTTGTGACGCAAAGTTTGCGTGAAAACTTAATTTGACCAGAGCCTTGAGAACAACCAAAAAAAAACAGCGTAATACGAAGATAAAATTGTACACTCATAATAAATAGTAAACATACAGATATAGTACAGGTATTTTACATATGTACAAAATTGAAAATGACTGAAAACTTGAAAACAATTAAAAACTTGAAAATGACCCAAAACTTAAATACGACCAAAAACGCTCAAACGCCGACCTCCTTTTTGGCCGACGGTAACTATAAACTTGCAATTCCAGTCAGAAACTGACGAAAAGACACAACTAATGTTTCGTGCACATAAATATGAAAGTACAAGTTATTTGGTCATTTAATCGATTCATTTAAGTCATTTAATCGATACAAGTATAATCAATGTATAATAGGTTATTTAATAAAGCCAGCAACACTCCAGCCTACAGCTGAAGCAATGGCTTAGGTCGTTGTCCTCGACGTTCCTGAAAATCTGATAGATGGGAGGCAAATCTTTGATTCGAAAGTGATCAGCGAGAGGAAGATGAAGGGACCCTGATGCTCACCGTCTTGCAATAAGTTGCGCCCGTTTCTTATCTCCTGAACGAGGATTCACAACGTTCTGTATGTTTTTCTTCCCAACTCGCATAATGACAATGTCACCATGGACTTTAAGTACAGGATTCCATGGAAGATATTGATGCCTTTGGAAAAAGACTCGAAACCGATCTCAACCCAGCAAGACGTCTGAGTCATGGATATAGGGCTGGAGAGTAATCCAGCCTGCAAAACTCAATCCGACAAGAGGCAGGCGAGGAACATCATGCTTAGTGGGTGATTGACAGGACTCTGTTGCAATTTTCGGGGATGTATATTGGTTCGACGAAGATACTTTGAAAGCCCTTATTGTTAAGATCGAGGATATCGATGTCTACAGAGAGGTTAGAACAACTGTATGGGAAAGAAGGGTTGGCTTGCTTTGGGTAGAAAACGGCGTGTCCGTGGCATGTTGTGCGAGCGTATGCAAGACCGCAGCCAGCTGCAGAGAGTGGAGGAAAAAGAGCTGGGATTTTGTTTCCGCACTCCTATGCTTTATCTAGGAAAACCAATAATTAAAAGTAGCAGCAAGCAGCATTCACATGTACTAAATCAACTGGACATCTGTTCCTTTTGTGAAACTTTGACTTCTCAATCCAATTTGCATGATAAAATTCGGAAAGTTCCCCAATGAAATAACAATAACACTACAGGATTAGCACATGCCAAGTTATTGTTATCACTTCGATGTTTTCCTTCCTGTAGCCTTATCTCCCTCATGCTTCTCCACTTCCCGGTTCTCCGCTTTCGTTTTGGTGTCTTTCTTGCTTTTGAGTTGATCTTGGAGGAGAGTATCTGCACCCCAGTGGTTCTGATGATCCCTGAAAGCGGGTAATTCGTCTTCAATCTAAAAGGTATGAGGGTATAAGAAGACTTGAACAAGATAGTGGGTAAAGCAACCTACGTGTTTACGAGCTTTGCTCAAAGCACTTGGGGTTTGTTCGCTAAGTCTATGCTGAGTATCCAGATACCGGTCAACAGCCTCGCGGGCAGTTTTCTAGAAGTGTTTTAGCCAACAGAGGGCAAGGAGAGTGAGCTAGAACTTACATAATAACCAGTTTTTAGTGAATGAGGCCAGCCCGCATTCTTGACATTAACGTTTGTATTCGGTGGGGGTACGAGGATTACACAAACTCCAGGTAACAAACTGATGGAGTCCTCTGGTTCAGTCAACGGAGAAGGCAGAGGAGATGCCACCTTTGACAACTCGACAGGACAGCCCCGAGGAGAAGGTGGTGAATTACCAATAGGCAAAGGCCTATCTGCTTTACAAGCATAGGGATGGAAAACGAGTTTGACGCGAAGCGTCTGGTGGATAGAAAGTGGATGCTTCGAGCGTCGAGGTATAGATGTAGCATAGACAGGAACCACCTGTTGACGTGGTGCTACATGAGGAGAGAATGTTTCGATCATGGTCGGCTGGAACGAGGACAATGAAGACATCATGGGAGTGTGCCGGTGCAAGGAAATAGAAGGAAAGGAAGTAGTTGGACATGTGAACTGAGTCTACTTTCAAATTTTGAGAAGATAGCATGCCTGCGCACATGATTCAGGGACATAAATTGCCGAAACAAAAAAACAAGAAGCTGTAATAAGAACAAAAAGCTTTTGTCCTTTGTGTGGTCATAAAGCCCTTCCGCCCTTCCATTCTTCAAGTGCAAATTTTCGAAACCCAACTCCTCAAAAAATGAAGCTAAGGTCGCAAAAAAACTCTAGTGTAATGATCAGCGATAGATGCAAATATTTGCTACGGACCTTTCTTGAAGGTCAAGTGGGGCCAGTGACATCCATCGCAGTTCATCCCTTTGGATCTTACATCACTTCTGGAGGTAAGTAGTAGTTCATGAATTCTGACAAGTTTTGACGTCATTCCAAGGTGAGGAGGGAACAAAAGATTTGGCACTTACCTAGTGTGAGACTGTTAGAATCACCTGTGGGAGCCTCAGATCGAGGATATACAACAGCATTGGCCTGGATAACAAAACCGGACGATGCAGAGGAAGGCATTGCATTTGGAACAGAGGATGGGTACCTCTGTATATGGAAGCAAAACAGAGAAAACGTTAGTTGCCAATGAGTTTTTAAAATTGATTTTTCTGACAAACCAATTAGTTCAATGAGGTATTTAGCAAACGTCTTACGGGAGGTCCCGAAGGTCAAGAAATATTGTCTATGGCCTACGATCCAAGCTCAGGACACCTTGGCATTGTGCATCGTTCAGAAGCAGTTCACCAATTCATCATTGATGGAGCAATGTGGCCGATACTTGTGAAATCCGTGGCGATTGCAAAGCACTGGCCGCAAGCAGTTGTTTTTGGTCAATCTGGCGTACGCAGGCCAGAGCTTTGGTCCTTTGGAAGAGCAGATGAGGTCATGTAAGTGCTGATTGAAGCTAGATTGTACAAAACAACTCACCACGTATGATAGACATGTTTTAAATGACAAAGGACAGTTCCTAAAGACCAGAGATACAGGTATGATCATGTAATTCAGCTCCAGCAATTAACGCATAGATCCGCTGATAGTAGCAGAGGCCACGCCACCATTAATATGAAGGAATACGCGGTCATCGTTGACAATGTATCCCAAGGCATAGCGCTTTATAAGCTCTCGGGTACGGAGCAGCTCAAGACCTTCAGCGTACCTCACACTGAGCGCAGGTCTTGAAATGTGGCCTTTCATGATGGTGCAAGTACTGTGATCTGCGGAAGTGACCACGGGAAAGTGTACATATTTGATCGTCGGACAGGCAAGCTCAACGACACAATTCACATTGGAGCAAAAGACTGGGTCTAGTCTATTGCAGTGAGCTGATATTTTTGAGATGGACCGAGCCGTACTAACTCTGTAGCAGAGTGTCGAGGTGGCGGGAGTTCCGTTGATCTTGATAGGGTGTTCCGGGGAGAACGTGGGTCAAACTAAGATCCAGGTGTGGGAGAAGGTCTCAATCCCGCTGGTCAAGAAGGAGAGGAGGAGGGGAATGTTGCAAGATGGGCCCTGGTTGGTCCTCGTGGTTCTGTCAACACTCTTTGTTGTCGAGAATATCTTGGTGCGTTTAATTCGATGATTCGATGATTCGGGGGCACAATATCTGATAGTACAATAGAATATCCCTATCATAGCTTTTTGTAGTCAGTATATCACCAAGATCTTGAGGGAGAATGGTTTTCGTACCTAGCTGTCCATCCTAGCTATTCGAGTATCCGTTGTACTCTGAAAACAATGAAAACAATGACAGACTTTTATCTAAAAGATAGATATGAAAGGGAATGAGCTTCTAACGCACTCTGAGTTCCCAGTTGGCATACTGGTGTCTTCAGGCATTGACGACAATAAGGATATCTTAATGTTCAGAATTTAGTTAGTGACAATGGAGCATATAAGGAGCAAATGCACCACCAGAGACCACTGAGTACCAAATATGCGTTCCTTCACCTTCACTATAGTTGGCCATTTGCACATTGCGTTGGAGTGAGCGACCGTTAAGAATTTTGACTTAGTTATGTTGCAAGGAAATTATTCTGAATTCTGTTTTTATTGGCTGCGTACAGCATCAAAAAGACGTTGGCCATTGCTGTAAGCGATGTCAACAGAGCATTGACGCCACTGCAGCACTTGGTGGTACAGACGCAAGTGCTGCGAAAGTTGCTTACATGATGCAGTCCCGTACATATACTTGCCGTTGGCCAGGTTTTTCAACCAAAAAGGAAGTTCAAACTGACGCAATCTTTGCATTGTCAAGTGCCTTCCTGTTTCAGTACAAAATCTGACGCCCACGGATCTTAGTCTAACAAGTTCGACATGTGAACACCTTTTCGTTGCTTACTTCTGTACCACGACTACACCACGACCCATTATTTATTTATTCAACAACGATGTTGCAATCTTGCAGTCCGACGTTGCAAACTTCCATGGTATGCACCAAACGTATCCCACTGAATTCACTCACTCACATCACTGCTGTAGGAAGTCAAAGCGATCACTCATGAATTTGTTCCATTGCCATCTTCATTGCCATTGCCGAAGGGTGTTTGGCGCCTGAAAGGTCTTGGTTTGCCTACCGAGGGGCATCCTATGGCATATTTGTCCAGATCCTTAGGTGGTCTCGGAGACCACGTTTTAGACGGATTTGCGAGTGAATTGAAGAAAGATCATGATGTGAATTACAGGAGGAAGCACAAAGTAGTCATTTTCATGCCCAAGGCCTTATTATTCAAATTTGCAAGCTTCAAAGCTACAGATTTGATCATTTTTACTCGTTCATGAGCATATGACACACCTAGTCAAGAGTATTATCTTGGCTGGTTCGAGCTCTCAGCGGAAAACACTGTTTCCTGCCGCGTCGAGTTAATTCGAGTTACGGCTGATCTCATGTATGAGTTTCGCTGTGAACCGAGCGCAGATTGTCACCACATCGACCTCTACTCCTCCATGACGGCTGAACAGTGCTTCCAATGGACCCAAAACCAATTTTCTCCACAACAACTACGCCTCGAATACAGAGATATACTGCATCTCCCCTTCTCTTCTTCCGAATGTTTGACTTGTCGTGGCACGCATAGGGAAGCCATCTGTCCTTACAAGCAATATCTTCCCAAACCGGATGACAAGCCGGTCGCACTCGCGACATTCAACAGAGCCAACTCTTTGCTTTTGCGGGTTGATCTGATCGAAAAGATCATCTCCCGTGTGCAGAGGGACAAGTTTATATTGGTCAGTTTCCGTGTCGTTCACAATATAATATGGTGAATTAACAATTACTAGATTGAGGCACCGCCTTGTTCAGGAAAAACTACCCTTCTGGATTCCATTTGGGATACTCTTCAGCTTCAGCAATCTTCAGCCCACCTTGAAAAAGTCAATTCATGGGGCCCGGTTTCTGAAGCCACACCATTGGTGGTTATTACCCCGAGGGATTGCATAAATGAAGATTTTCGGCTTTCAGGCTCTACTGATGCCCATAGTCTGATGAAATTCATGCGTCTTCAAGACAGAAAACCCCTCTGGCTCTGTGTTGATGAAGTTCAAAGGACATATGGAGACCAAGCACTTTGGAAAGCTTTGTTTGAAGTCGCTTGTCAAACCAAGACTTTCGTAATTGCTGCTGGTAGCTTTGGTAGTCATACTGGCTCTACCAGCCATTCCCCCCCCAAGATGATACCCCCGGCATATCGCATGACTCTTTTTGTTGAGCAAAGAAAGAGTGAACGGCTCAGTCTTGCTTTTACTGAGGAGCATATCCAGAGTTATGCGACCCTCTTGAAGGCGCCTGAGTTGGGTCCATACTGGAACTGTATCAAAGAATACGCTTCTCCAGCCTCTGAGGAAGACTGGACACCAGGGTGGCATCCTGGAGTGGTTACAAGAATGGCTAAATTCTTCATCAACCAGGTGCGTTGTTTTGTTGTGCAAGCTGCTCTAATCTTATCTATGTTCAACAGTTAAAACAGTCAAGAGCCTCGCAGATCGATGAAAACAAATTGGTTGAAGATTTCACCTCTGAGTGCCTTCACAATGCGAAAATGAACATAACCGCTAACTTGGGATGATGCATACCACACCCACCTGAACATTGTTTTAACTTCCCTCCTCCAGCACTTTTGGTATTCTGTGCTATTATGGACCAGGGAAAGATAACAGTCCCCACCATTGATGTATATCTCACCAATACTTGTCCACAATGACACCCGGATCTGGGATGTGACTGGCCGCTCTCCCTCTGTCCGCTTTGGGTCTATCCCCTCCCAAGATCTCAGGAATACTCCAGGCATCTCTTATCCTGATGCTAGTTCATCAAATTATAATGATTTAAAAGCTGCGCTTAAGGAAGAGAAATTCGCCATCACTTCTTGCTCTCGCTTTCTAGATGTAGTACCGGGCAACAAGGACTACAAGCCATATGCAGTCCGTCAATGTCACTGTGCGTATGAGCCTCTCACTGACTTTCACCAAGCTGCGCATGATGCGCGACAAATGGGTTGGCTTTTACAGGTTCCGCCTGCGGAAGGAGCTACTACAATTGAACTAGTACACCCTACGCAGTGGCATAAACACTATACAAAATACCTACTCAGACAAACTACAAGTTTGAAGGATTTTCAGTCAATTTATGACTTGTTGTGCCACGCAATTTCCAACTTCTCGTCCAAAGTCTTGAAAGACTATTATGCCAACAAGAAGACGGTGCGTGAAGATGTTTATGACCAGGAGCTTTCCCGTACCATTCACGATCTTGCGGGACCTGCCTTTGCCCAACCCCAATGTCGTACAGACAACGGAGATGGGTACATCAACTTCAAAATTGATACCAAGCAGTGGCTTATCAAGTTGTTGCAGGAAGGTCATAATGCTGATGAGCACATTCAACGGTTTGACCCTGGTAACAAATATGGAAGATGGCTAGGTTGGGATTGGCGGGTTGTAGATTTTCGCATGGTTAAGAAGCCAACTCTTTTGCGCAGTAAGCATATCTTTTCCCAATAATCTCTACTTATGTATTTTTACTCATGTATTTTCTCACAGCCTGTCCAAATTTCCGTACTGTCAAATTTGACAAGCGAGGTCCTTTCATGGAGGCCACTATACAAGTGGGGCCAGGGCCAACGCGTGTCCTTGTTTTGCACAACTTGGAATAACTACTTTTTTGAACACTACTTTCTTGTAAACTATACTTGTACTATATATATGTGTACCTTATTATCTACTAGCAGGACAGCCCGTGGGATCACTGGAGCGAATGCATATCATAGTGAATATCTGAATGAATTATTGGATTGCACTTGACTTTGTATCAAATATTATTTACAGAGAAGAATATAGATTAAACTGCCAAATTACTGAAGTTGAAAACCTAAGCCATGCGCCTCTTCTTCACTGAAGGGCTATCATTATAATTGAAAGACGCCCTCTTCTTTCCGCCAGGCATTGGAGTCACAACTAAAGAAATCCACCTCATAAGAAAATGACTATTAAACAAACAGGAGATTCACATACCAGTTGGTGTCCTGATAGGCGGCATTGCTGGTTTTCCCAAAAGCGTCACTTTCTCCAACTCAACCGCAATGTAATTGATAGACCCATCTTCTGATCGACCGACTGAGAGACCAAACCCATCCACACTCACGTAGCCTCCATTAGTGAGTTGCGGAAACTTTTCCCAACGCTTTGATTCTGGAACCAAAATCTTGAACGGACACAATGATGGTAAGCCCCGCTTACCAAAGCTGGTGTACAGAGATGGGTTGATCTCGAAGATTCGTTCATTCTCATTAACAGATGTCACGGTTCCTGCAATCGAGAATATTGGACGGCATGCAGCCTCAAAACCCTCGCTTGCAAGGCCAACATAATTTAACTGAATAAATAGCGATGTTAGGAAAGTTCGACAATAGAAATATAGTTCAGTAGACTTACACAGATAGCGTCGCCGAGAAAGGTGTAATCCTCAATGTCAAAGCTGGATGGCAAAACTTCAGCCTTGATGCTGTCAGGAATATTCTTGGGAATGATCATGATCTGCAAGAGACAACTTTAGTCAAGCAAATGGAAAAAAAAAAAACAGCGAGCAGAACATACATTTGCACTAACATCGAAGACTTCAGGATCATTTCCTTCAGAAAATTCATCTTTGTGCATGAAATAAGTAATGATGCCAATAATGGGATCGCAAGTGGATTTGTCGGAACTGTGGAGGTAGAGGTTGGCATCGAGAAATATGGAGTTATTTGGTTTATCAGGAGTCTGATAGCGACGTCTCTCGATAATGGCCCGACCATGAACAGTCACAGCCCCAAAAAAGTTGGGTGAGGAAGATGTCCAAAATATATTAGGAGTTTGAGAGGAAGTTGGTGGAGAAAGAGATAGGCGAGATGAAGTAGCTGGTGAAGACATGGCAACTTGCAAGAATATGAGTTGAGTATCGTGGATTTGAGGCTCCAGCATATATACGGCTCAAGGATTTCCAAAATATTCCAGAGGCAAGCACACAGACGCAGTAGAGAATGTACTGGAATCTTTGTTCAGGGTTGCGGCGCTACAGCGGCATGATGTTCAGGTTCAAGCTCGGAGTTGACTGCATTCTTGGGATTTAGCAGAAGTCGGTCAAGCTCGTATTTTCTTTTTCAGCGCGAGCCTTCACCTCCTTTGCAACAATAAGGGCATTAGAAACGCGCTCGTTTATTTCAGACCTGCCGCGCAACCAAGACCTGAAGCTCTTCAATCCAGAGAAGTTGGCATCGTTGTAAATTGTAATGGCATTTATTGATGAGAAATGATAGAATTGATGAGCGCAATGCAGCGCGATACCCTAGATATGGGTCTACAAGTTCCGCAGCATAAGTTTCATCCTCTGCAATCAGAGAATATAGCTGCTCAAACTTCCTCCTCTTTTCATCGTTCAGTGGAGAAAAGGGGCAGGTCTGCATTGCCTGCCGCCGGATCTACTCCGGACCGTGGCATTGAAAGCCCATTAGCCGGGACCAATTAGGAACCGCCAACACGAATCTCACTCAAACGCCCAAACACTAACTTCACTTCTGCAAACGATTGCGAGCCCATGTTCCAGCGCGGATCTAAATGATTGACCCTGTTCTGAGAAGTCTCCTCGTGGGCTACGGAGATCAGGGAGTGCCAGAGGCACTTTTAGCAAAGTTTAGTCTGCGCCTTTTCGCGGCTCCTACAATGGCTTCTTTTTTTTTTTTTGGAATTGCGCGTGGAGTATTGCAGTCACTGCCGGGCTCGGTCTGTAGAAACCTCGGTGAGTCGTTGCCTGCGCTATCTAGAACTGGCAGCAATTGTGCTGACGAATGCTAGACTCCAGATCTGCTGGAGCTCTATCATTGTGGCCAGGAATTCTGCTGCACATCGCCTACTTGCTGACTGCGCGCATACTCGCCTTGCCAACGGCACCAAGTCAGTGAAGGGTGCAGGGGAAATGCTAGTTCAGTGGGTGCCTCGGTGTCTACTGCAAAATCCTTGCAACTGATGGTATTACCGCAGGTATTGTCCTCTACTGCGGTCTCTAATTTGGTGTTTTTGGCCCTCTTAGTGAGTATTGCGCTCCTACTTATCGAATACTTATTTTTCTGATTATTGGTTTCTTAGAGCGCATCGTTCTCATCCGAACCCTCGAAGGTCCTTTCTTCGCCACCTTCGGACTTGGTTTGCCCCCAGCGCCCAACCTTACCAACCCATGTTCATAGAAATTTATGAACGAGTCTACTTGCCAGTGCATTGAGCGCGCTCTCATACTCGCTCACCATTACGACCTGCGCAGAGTTTGGCTCCGCTGCGATTCCAGGACCTACGATCCAGCGCCTTTACTTAACATTGCAAGAGAACCCCCCACTGCGCGCCCAAGGCAAGGAGCCTCGAGCACCGAAAACAGATAGTTCAGTGGACTCTCCCCATTGTCTTCCAATATTGCCAAACTTCCATCTCCTGCTTCGCCATCCACCCCGCCTTGGACTTTCCACCCCTACCCTCGAGTTCAGACCGCGAATCGTCCACTATCAACACTATCTCGGAATCTACTGCGAAGCTCTTGCTCTCCAACAGTCCTCCGCGCAACTTAGATGATTTCTTCTTCAATCTGATTTTGGGTACAAGTCACTCCATTTGAGAGTCCGGGATTATATTTATTTATTAGATATCAAGTAGAACTTCTTTATATACTACATTTACTGTTTTATTTCCGTGCGTATTCTCTGGAAGGAGGACTTTGATTTTTTGACTTGATGTGACCCGGGACAATGCAACGTACAACTGCCCATGCGAGAAGACCGGAGTACTCAAATCTAAGCCAACTAATTTGATTGAT